>JAQJVL010000634.1:0-60050 GCA_035578905.1 Stictocephala bisonia
AAAAAATATTTCATTTTAAAGCTTATCTGTATTTCATTTTCCTTAAATAAAAGTGTAAGTTTAACAATGTATTGTTTCAATTTTAAATGTATCCGGATGGTATACAGACCTAGTGTGCACATACATGTACAAACTCCTGTAAAAAAACTAAAAAATGTAAAACTAAAAAATTTGTTTGTTTGTCATAATTAATGTTTATCAGTCTAAACCCAACAATGTGCTAATTTAAAGCACCTATACGCAAACAACAGGAGCTTTGAATTATATTTTTATTATTAATTCAGGATTAACAGAATCTCAATAATCACAAGTCTGTCTGTTAACTCTTGCATTACCTTGAAAGTCGCTTCATCACTCCAAAGGATGGTTGGTGTCAGCTTCACAGCGGATGACGTAACTCTCACTGTCCTCAATACGCTTGTTCGGATCATCATTATTAAGGCCTTGAAGTAAAGTTGGCGTATAAAGTATTAAGTTCAGTTTGTTCTGGATTCATTAAAGGCTTGTTCTTGATAATTCATATTCTCTGGACGTGTTCACTTGCGATTTCGTTGGTGACTACGCAAACACTGTGCCGCAACATTAGGATTCGCTTCTGTAGAAACTGATGTTTGCCTCCCAGAACGAGTGAACTCAGCTGCAGAGCCAGTTTGTTCATATCTTGGATTTAGTTTGTGAATATCTTCTCGAAATGGAATTTCAACATTCGAAAATGTTCTCTAAACAAATCGCACACAACACTATAACTATCGTCATGTTTCCACAATATTTGCAAAACAAATACACTTTGTTCTGTTGTTAACTTTCAATTCATTGTTTATCGAATAACAATGAACAAACTTTGGGCGAGCCAGTGGCCAAGCGGTCTAAGGTGTCAGGACTTTGAGCTTGGGTTAGATAATAGCGTTAGTTCGAATCCGGCCTAGACTGGAAATATTTTATCAGTAATATTCACCTTCTACTGTACTGGTTCGCCCCCTTACTCTGTCAGATTAAGTTCCTCGCACAGATCAGTAGTCTATGAGGGATGGGTAGAGTAAGGTTAAGAAGGAGATCAACCTCTCCTTTAAATAATAATAATAATAAAAAAGTTTTCAAATTTAACCTGTAACTAAAAAAAAAGCAATTACTAAACGACAACACTGACCGACAGTTGTGGTCAGCTGACCTTAAAAATAACTACCTTTGTGTATTATAATAATCCTATATGAAAGCTTCGATGTATGGGTTGGAGACGGGGTATCAATGAGTAGTCACAACAAATCCCCTGATTTGACACCGATGGATTTTTCAGTCTGGGGAGTTCTCAAAAATGAATTTTCCTCTGTCAAGATTCGTGATTTTGAACATTTGAAGGAGTGAATCCAATCGGAATTTGAAAATCTAAAATCACGGAACATTACTGACAAAACTTGTGTCGATGTTTTAAAAGGTGCAAAGCATGCATAGAAGAGCGTCAACACCACTATGCGCACCTTTTGAAATAAGATTGGACATTATCATAGTAAACTTATAATGGGCTTAATTTTTTAATTTCTGAATTAATAATAGATATTTATTCCACCTTGTGTATTATTTCTTTTAATGCATATTTGTCAAATGACTTGTGGGCCACTAGTATATAATAAGTAGTGAATGGGCTGCTGCCATTGTTTGAATAAACAAATAAAATATATAACGTATACTCGCATTGGAGGAAGCAGAATTTAATAAAACACTGAAAAACTATTTTACAATAAACCTGGCTCTTCCAAAGTAAAAAATATTATAATCTTTCTTTAACAAAATTCAATGGAGTTCAGGTAAAATAATTTGTACCAATAACAGTAAATGACATATATTATCGGTAAACAATAATTTAGGACTAGTTTATGTTCATTTTGTTAAAAATAATTTTACAGGAATAATTATGTTCATTGAATTAATTTTAGCAGTAACATCATAATACACAACTAAAAAACAGTTGTAAAATAAAATTAATAAAAAATTTAACTTTATGATGAAAATATAAATTAAAAACAAACCGAATAAATTTTAAAAGTTTTAGACCATTGATAATATCTTATTAAATATATTCTATCTATGGCAAACGGTACAACAATTACAACGTTTCGGTTGGTGTTATATTGAATAGAAATATTACTAAACCATATAAACAATTGAATCTTAAGCGTGGACTAAGTCTATCACATAAATTACCAGTATATTCTCATCAACAATTTGTTCTTAAACAATACAGTAAAAAACCATTATCCGTACGACCAATGGCAGACATTGAAGATTTTTACCATAAATAATCCTGAGATCGAGATTTATGATTTGGTGGACCAAGAAGAGAACCCTGCTACTCCAGTAGTGGATGAACCTAAGACACCGGAAGGTAGCGAATCCAGTTCCGACCACGACAGCGGGGACGATATTGAAGCAATAAAATCCGAGCTTCAAAAACAGATTGACGATCTCAAGGAACAGCTGACACAAGAAAAATTGACAAACCACAAAATAGAAAACGAGCCGAGAAAATTATGCAGCACTCAACCCACATTGGTGCCACCTCCAACACCGATTGGGCATCAGTCACAAGAAGAGACAGCTCGAACTGGAGTAAAGAGGAATCAGATGGTACAGAAGACAGTTCTGTAATTTCTGCAACACCTGGATACATTAACTACAATAAGGATGTACGATTATGGTACGGCATACACGATGTATCAAGAACTACAGGACAGCAAAGTACCTCAGACAGCTGTGAAGATAATAGCTGATTTACTAACCGAATGGTCAAAAGGCCTAACGACACAGTTAGGCAACAGCTCTTGTCTCAAATAGCCTGATTCAATCGGTAAACCATACATTGTCCACCAGGTCTTTGGCATCGACGACTTGGGCCCACCTGCTAAAATTCTTCCAAGGTTGCGGGACACCAGGAGGTTCCGTCCCAAGGACCATAAGGGGTTCTTCCTCGTCAGCTACCAATTCGACCACGATCGTCCCCACTACCACGTGGTCCACGACTGTACATGGTTCATCTATACATGCCGGTGCGTAGACTTGCCGGATTCCAACCCTGGCCCAAAACGCGCAAGGCACGTAGATCCAACCAAGTATGTACAGAAGATATTCGAGGACTTACAGACTACCTCGGCCAGAGAGGTTGATGTCATCTATACATCGAAGTCAACGGCACCGATTGGCGGGACGATAATAAAGCTAGAGGTGTACAGATTCGAAGATGTAGAATATCTTCCAATGATGCAGTGGTGGAGTCATGCACAGTTCCGTGGTACGGTAATGACAAAGTTGCACCACTTTGGAGACAGCAGTGCAACTACAGACCTCATGGAAACAGAATTGGAAACCCGTTCAGGCACTCAGGATGTATTTTTTTTCCATTGTTCAGTTTTTTATCGATTTTAATTAAAATAAGATTATAAAGAGTTTATGTAAAATATTTTATTGAACTTCAAATGGTGTCTCTCTATCTATTTCGACTCGGCATTTGACACTTGCATTTAATAACATTTGACATCCATGCGATAAGATATCATTTATTACTTAACCATAAGCAATGCTTTACATCAGGTAATGAAATTTTTCTTTAATCACCAGTACAAATGGGTTTGCAGGCCTGAGCGATAACTTTATTCAACGAGTGAAGTACCGACCGTTAGCTCAGTTGGGGACAAGAAACTTGCATCTTACTCTCCGAAGTCCGAAGCCTTACCACGCCGGCTCCTTCAATTCTTTAATTGCTTTATGATTAACCAATCTATATTCATGAACTTAACACACATGACTTGAAGTTATTTAGAAATTGCGCCATACTCATTCACTGCAGACCTATATTCTGTTCACCGAGAGTTGAGAGTAAGGCCCCACCTAGACTGTCGCAGGCACAAGGGCGCCGGGCAATAAAAAGAGTGTCCACGAGGAACCTTGATTTACAACAAGTTTGATTCATTGTCATCCCAAGTCGGCTGTCAGTCAGTCAGGCCCAGGAAGGACAGTTTTGCAACATGTGAACGCCTCTGAATTGGCCTAGCGCCTACCTCACACCAGCGGTGGGTGGAGCTTCACTCTCAACTCTTCCTGAATAGAATATAAAAGCGTATTGCGTTACCTAGCCACAGCCGCTTGGCGATGTCTGGCGGAAAGATGAGATGCAGCAAGCTGACGTTCTTCTCCCTCTCTTTGTCGACGGCTAGGCTCGCCTCCTCTATCGTGTTCTTTAGTTTGTCCATCCTCCGCTTTAAACCATCCTGTTACATATTAAATCTGTTTAAAATCCAATAAATTAACAAATACAAGAGTTGGATTTTGAAAATGAACTTACATTCAAATTTCATGAATGTTTAGAAGGTTAATATATTACATAATTTATTCTGTATTTAAACCATTATATATTTTTACTTGTTATAATGATATTTATAATATTATTATGTTTATTTATTATATATATATAAATCTTTTATTATAATATTGTTTATTTTTGTTGTTATATTTTCAGTATGTATGTATATAGCTGCATTGTATTTTTATTGACTCTCTGGTTGTTATGTACTGCTAATTATCACATAACTCACATACTTAAAATATTTTTTCTCACATCTGTTTCTTTGGATAATTGCATTCTTATAATTTCATGTTAGTCTATAATGTGGAGACTTGTGGTTGTCGGCTCTATATAGTTGTTCTTATAGTGTTATTATTTTATTTGCGTTTAATTTGTATTGTTTACAGTAACCTATAGTTAGCTTTAAGAAACGTTTTGTGCCATCAAATAGTTATTATTATATTGTACTTATTGTAAAATTGGCGTATTCCGTTAGTATAAATAAATAAATCAATCACGTTCAACATATAAAACAATAGAATTCATTACTAAGGCTAAATTACATGAAATTATGAGATAATATGATTCACTAAAATTGAATGACTGTCAACATACTCCTGAAAATATAGAAGTTTTCTTAGAATCGATTTAATTTTAACATTTTCAGGAATAAAATATTATAAACCAATTATGGGTTTCTTTTTATAAGATAGACCTATATAAATAAAAAAAAAATGGTTTTTTAAATCCCCCCGGCAAAAATTCCGTACTGAATCCCAGCCCTAATTGAATAATTTTGAAGAAAAAAAATTTGGTTTGCCAAAAGTTTTTAAAAAGAAGAATTTTTTTCCCTTTATATTTAAAATCTGTCTGTGCAATTGTTTTTGTTTCTTTAAATAAAATTTCCATAAATAACCCCTAAAATATTTAAAAAATGAACCCTTTTAAAAAGGTAAAGTTAATTAACAAAATTCGTAATTGAAAATATAATATTGAAAAAAATAAATTTGGAATAAATTAATAAATTATTTTTTTTGAAAAATTAATTTTATTTTACTATTATTAACCCGTTCCTCGGGGTATCAACCCCTTTTTTTTTTCCCAATTGGTTTTTTTGTTTTTTTTTATAGAGTTAAAAGGATGTTTGTCCCTTTTATTCTTCCAAAAAATTTTTGTTTAGTTTTAAAAAAAATATAAAAGGATTCTCAATATTTAAATTAAATTTGTTTATTTAAAATTGCTTTTTTTTTATTTACAATTTTCAATACTAATTATAAAAGCTAATTTTAATTAGGAAATATATTCAATTATGCCAATATTCCTAAAAATAATATATTAATATAACTTTTTTAGTTAATTAAACGATTTGGTTCTTTTATAAAAATTAGCTATAAAAAAAAGTTTTTTAATATATTAAAAAAACCCTTCTTAATAAAAAAAAATAAATTAAATTTAAAAAAAAAAAAAAGGGAAAATTTTTTAAATTTTTGTTTATAAAAAATAAATTTATTTATCAATAATTATTTGTAAGGGTTTGGGGGGGGGGTCAATCCCCACTGTACGTGAAAAAAGGGGGGGATATCAATAACTTTACGTTAATGGGCTTAAGAAGTTTTTACTCAAAAAAGAACACCCCATTGGTCCAAAAAGGCCTCCAAAAAAAGTTAGCCCAAAATTTTAAACGCCGTTTAAATACCCCACACATAAAAGAGGAAATTTTCCACCCATTACGACCCTTAAACCTTATAAAAAAAGGTGTACAAAACACAAACCTTTTAATCGTGGTTTTAAAAAAAAATTCCCCTTTTGTACAAAAATTTGGGTTTCAACTCTAATTCGTTATGGCTACCCACCACCCCCCTACACAAAATTGGTTTATCCCCCCCCCCCAAATAAAGGGGTAGGGGCCCAACTTTTAACGTCGGGGGAACCCACCCCCCCCAAAACGTACGTGTAGACCAACCCCCCCCATACATCGTGGATCCCCCCCCCCCCATACCATAATTTGGGCCTCCCCACCCCCCCCCCTTAACTACGGTAAAACCCCCACCGCCCCCAAACGTACGTGTTTTGCCCCACCCCCCACCCAAAACTACAGTGGGGTATAAACCCACCCCACCCATACATATGGTAAACCCCACCCCCCTACATAAAAGGGTATCCCCCCCCCCCCCATAAACCCGGGGAATTTTTATTTTTTTGATAAACCATCATACCCTTAATGTGGCCCCCACCCATTTCATGGTTTAAAGTATATGAACCCCAACTAACAACCCTTACAAGTTTTGATTGACCCCCCCCCCCAATACATGGTATTCCCCCACCCGCCCCCCATACCGACATTGGTAATCCTATAAAGGAAAAAGTCCGCCCCCGCCCCAAAAAAATTGGGTATCCTACCCATGCCATAAAAGAAAATTTTGTATTGAACCCCCCCAAAAAGCCCAAAACATTTGTATTAACCCAGCCTTCAAACAAAACTTGGAAATTTACCCAGCCCACCCACACAAATATTCACGATCCCTTTTAAAAAATGCTCATTTTTAGAGCACCAGTTATAAGAATGGAAAGGTACATTACTGTCTTTTTAAAACCCCATACAAAAAGGTATACAAATATTTATTTCTTAAAAATTTTTAAAAAAATGTTAAATTTTTTTTGTAATTTTAAAAAAGTTTTTAGTTAAAATAAAAAAAAGAAACGACCAAATTTTAGGCGTTTTTTGGTTGGGGCATTTTTTTTTAAATAAATAAAAAAGCCCACCCAACACTAAGGGGTATTGAAACCCCCCCCCCAATCATGAATTTATGAAAACCCCCCCAATAAAAATACATTATAATCAAATAATAATTTTTGTATCAATCCCTAAATTAGGGGTCGGGTGGGTTCTAATTTACGGTGGGGGCCGGGTCTTCGCTGTCGAATGTACTTTCGGGGCCGTTGGGCCAACCTGCTTTCGTGATTCCCTTCTTTCTATTTTCCGTTTCTATATCTTGTTCCTTTGCTCCCGCCCAAAAACATTTGACTAAAATTTCTCTAAGGCTAATTATTAATTTTTTTTTAAAAAAATTAATAATCGCCCTTTTTGGTAAAATTTTTGTTAATAAATTTTTTATTTGTGTTTTTTTTATTGCTTTAGCTAATTAAACTAAAATAGAATTTTTTAAAAAAAATGTGAATTTATGAAAAAACAAAAAAATTTAAAATAAAAAATTTCGGGGGGGTTATTTAGGGGTTATGGGACTTTGTATTACTTTTTCGAAAAAATGCCCCACTGTTTTTTCAACGGACAAAAATCAAAAAAGTAAAAGTAGATATGTTTGGCCTAGGGGGCGTAAAACCCCACAGAAAAAACCCCTTCCGGATACTGAAACCCGTAAAACCCCTTTCCCTTAAAAGTTTTCCCCAGTGTCTTTTTAGTTGCTTTGGTTGCTATTTTTTTTAAAATGGAAAATAAAACAATTTTCTGGTAATTTTTTAATAGAGAAAAAAAGTTTTAAATAATAAAAAAAAACTGAAGAAATCCTTTGGTTTGGTTTTTTGTGAAAATTTTAAACCCATATTTTTAATCCCTAAAAAATTTCTTAATTTTAAAAAAAAAAAAAAAAATAAAAAAAAACTTATTGTTTACATTTTTATTTAATTCTTAAAATAAAATTTTAAAAAAAAACCAAAATCTTTTTTGTTTTTTAATGTTCAAAATCATTTTGTTTAAAACCTCTCATTGAAAAAAAAAACAATTTGGGTTTATAAATATAAATTAAACAGAATTTAATTTAAGGAACTATAAAAAAAATAAACTGGGTTTAAAATTGTTAACCCTTGTTAAAATTTTATAATTTTTATTTTTTGAATCAAAAAAAAAATTTTAAAATTTTAGTCGTTGAAATAAAGGGGTTTTTTCTTTTTTTTTTGAAAAAAATTTTTAATAAACTTTTTTTTGTTTTGGTAAAAGGGATAGGTCTAAATTTTTAAAAGAAAAAAATGTTATGGTTTTTAGTATTAAAATGTTCACAAAATTTGATAAAATTTTTTTTTGGTTTTATTTCCTTGAATTTTATTAAAAAAATTCCCCTTTGTTTCCCAATGAAAAGGGAAAAAAATTAACATTTAATTTTAAAAAAAATTTATTGATTTTTTTCAAATTTTTTAATAGTTATTTGTAAAATATGTTTATATGCCGTTCTATTTTAAATTTTTAATCCGGGGAAAATTTTTAAAAGATTTTTAAATTCCCCTAAAAAGTCATTTGAATGTAGTTATTTTTTTTTTAGTTTTAAATAAGGTTTCTTTTTTTTATTTATTAATTTTATTAAAATTTGTTCGATTGAAGGGTTTTTAAAAAAATTTTTCTTTTGGGTAATTTCTTTTAAAGGGTTTTTTCAGTTCAGACATCTGTAAAAGGGCAATTTTTTTATATTGGGATGTTTTAAAATTTTTTATTGTTGAGGGTTGGTTCCCATAAAAAAAAGGTGTTTGTTATTTTTTTAGGAATCAAAAAAATTTTATTTTAATTTTTTATTTTGTTGAAATTTTTATTTGGAAAAATTTGGTTCGAAAGATTTTAAAGATTTATTTGTTTTGGGTTTCCCTTAAAAAAAAAAAATTTTTCCCAAAACTTTAAATTTATTTCTGGCTTTTGGGTTTTTTCTTGAAGTAATTTAAAATAAAAATTTGGGGAAATTTATTTTAAATATAATTAAAATTAATCGCAATGATTTGAAATGGGATATAAAATTTTATTTGGGGAAAAAAATTTTTTATTTTTGAAATAATTTTTTTAAATAATTTTGATTAATTTTGTTTCAATTTTCTTTTCCAATTTTTTTTTTTTGTTTTTTTTTAAGAAAGGTTTTAAACCTTTTTCTTCTAAAATGTTTTGATAAAATTATTTCAAATAAATTAAAAAATTTAATAGGCAATTTTATTTTTTAATTTTTCGATTAAAGTTGGTGTTTTTAAAGAGATTTTAAAGTGCATTTCATTTTTTATTATATTTTATTTTTCATTTTACGGTTTTAATTCTTTTGAAAATTTGGGGGGTTTTAATTTTTGGTCTTTTATTTTTGGGTTCCCGTAAATTTGGGGCATTTTTTTATTGCTAAAAATAATTTTTTCGGATTAAAATTAAAAAAATTTTTATACAATTTTTTTTTTTGGTTTTTTTTGTGGACTTTTATATTTTTTTATTGTTTTGGGGGGGATGAAATCTAAAATTTTTATAGGGGGCGCTTTATTAACAAAAATTACCTTTACTGCTTTACGGCGTTCATTATTTTTTTCCCCTGTTTTGGTTAAAACTTTTCCGTGGTTATAGGGGATTGAGTTTTTTTAATTAATTTTTGAGATTTTTTAAAAATTGAAAAATTTTTTGTTTGTTTTGAATTTCTAAAAAACTTTCAATTAATTTTATTTCAATGGAATTTTTGCATTGTTCTTTTTTTTTACAAAATTGAATTTTTTTCTAAAAGTTAATTTCACTTTTGTCAAAAATCAATTTGGTTTTTTAAATTAATTTTAAATAATAATTTGTGAATTAAAAATTTGGGATGTATTTAGATTGGTTTTTTTTTTTAAATAGTTTAAGTATTTTTTGGGTATAAATTAATTTTTCTTTTTGATTTTAAATTTCCCAATAATTAATTTGGTATTAATTTTCTTTTTAAAAAAGTGTAAAATTTTCAAAAAGGTGTATTAGTTTTTTTTTGTTATTTAACTTATATTTTTTTTTGTATATTGGAAACCCTTTATTTTAACCAATTTTTATTTTGTTTTTAATTTTTTTGGAATTATTTTTTTATATTGATTGCTTTTAAGTAATATTTTGTGGGGAATGGGGGGGTTTTTAAATATTTAAACCCATAAAAAATCAAATATTACAATTTTAACCCAATTTTACCCAATTGACAAATTAAGTTTTCCAAGATGTTCAAAAAGGACTCTGAATCCCCTTTTCGAAAAAGTTAAAGAAAGAAATAACTTGAAACAAATTTTGTTATGAAAAAAATTTTAAATAATAAATTTTTAAAATTACCAAAAGAAAATTTGATTTAAAATTAAAAAAAAAATAACTAATTAAAAATCCTTTTGGGAATTTTAAACAAATTTTTTCAAAAAATTTCTAAAAAATTTAAAAAATTTTCTTTTTAGAAAGAAAAGAATCAACATATCTAAAATAATATCCTAAAAATAATGAAAACAAAAAATAATTTGGAATTTATAAAATTAAATTTTAATTGTCCTAAATTTACATTGGCCAAAACAGGAAAAATTTTAATGAAATTAAAAAAAATAAAAAAAAAAACAAAACTTCAAAATTTATTTTGTGAAATTTTTTCAGAAAAAAAATTTTCTCTTTAAAAAATTTTTTGAATAAATTTTGAATGCAAAAAATAGGAATAAAAATTTTAAAAAAAAAAAACCGAAAACCCTTTTTTAAGTCAAAAAAATTTTTTCATAAAATTTTTTAAATTTTTTTGATTTTCATGGAGCAAAATTATAAAATTTCAAGTCTCATTTATCCATTACATTTTTATTTAAAAATTTTTTGGTAGTAAATTAAATATATTTATACCCAATTTTTTTTTGTTTTTGAAAAAGGTTTTTTGAACAAAATTCTTTAAAAATTAAAAAAAAAAAAAATTTCAAAGTGTTGTTTTATTAAATTATTATTTATTAACTTTTTGGGTGGGGGGGTTTTGTACCCTTTATTTGTATTAGATGTTTTATTTCCCTAAAATTATTTATTTGGGTTATATTTGAGTTCCAGCATTTATCATTTTAAAAAATAATAAAGTTTAAGGATGATGTTTTTAAAATACAAAAATTAAACTTTTTAAAATGAATTTGGGCAAATCTTTGGTTGTAAAAAAACCCTGATAAATAAATAAAAATAACCCAAATTTTGAAAAGTTAAGTAAGAAAAATTCTTGTTTCCCAAATTTCACTCAAAATTTTGGGGGTTAACAACCCAATAAATTTTAAACCAAATAGGGAGGTGTTTTTGGGGTTTTTTTTTTTTTTTGGGTCCTTTTGGGTTTTTTTACCCTCCTATGATTTTTGGGTCCATTTTTTTTAAATTTCCTTTAACCCCTTTTTAATTTTTTTTGAAGCCCTTGTTGGTTAAAAATACTTCAACCATTTCTTTTTAAACCCAAAACCCCCCCCCCCCAAACTATTTAATACCCACCACCCACCTACATTTTACTTTGTTATAGCCCCACGAACCCACTCTTACAAAGGGGAACCAAAGTAACTTTGGGGGAAAATTCCCCACGGAACCCCCCCATATAGAAAAATTATTACCCCCCCCCAGAACTCTTGATTACCCTTACCCACCTGACCTCGGGGGGTATTCCCCCACAAAACCCACCCAACAAGGTTATTCCCCAACCCAGACAGTATTATCTATAAAACAACACCTCTTTTAAATTAAAACCCCCTCCATCTATTAAAAATAATTTCCTTTTCCAAAATTCTGGGAAACCGGGAATTTTATAGGGATTCAGCCCAAAAACCCCAAAATAAATTTTTCACCCCCCCTACTTTAATATTGCCTACTTCAAAAAGGACAATTTTTCCCCTAGCCAGTGAAATTGAAATTTAATTAAAAAACGGGGCCCCCTTTATTCCCCCCTTTAAAAATTTTTAGTTTTAATCAAATCTAGTTCGATTAATAATTCAATTTCCATACAATAAATTTTTATTCAGTTAAAATTATCTTTATATTTTATAAACCCCCTTTTATCTTCAACTGTGGATCCCCCCTTCCCCAAACTACATGTTTTGCCCCCACCAAACCCATCAAGTTTCGTGGTTTTCATTTTAATTTGGGGTTTAGGGTAATTTTTTATATATTTAAATTTATTAAAAAAGACAGGGTTAGCCCCTTTTTAGTTTTTTATTGATGTTGAAACAGAAATTGGTTATGCAAACTAGACCGGGAATTTTTTAAACCCCACCCCCCGAAAGGTTTTTTAAACAAATTTTCCACCAACTCTCATTAAATAAAAATGTTATTGGGGTTGTAATAAAACGTTCCTTTATAAAATTTAAAAACGAAACAACAAAACCATTCAATAATTTGGGTTTTAATTCAAGAAAACATAAATAAGTAGTGGGGGAACCAGTTCGGTTAAATTTACACAACTGCCGGAGGTTTGAAAAAAAACCTGCCTTTTCTCTTTTTCTCCCCCCTTCCCAGAATTAGTAAATTTTAAAACTTTTTTTTTTTGTTAATTTTTTTAAAAAAGTTTTTTTTTTTTGATTATCCATTGTAAATATAAAAAAAACTTTCAACACCCTTTTTTTTGTTTTTAACCAATTTTGTTATTCCCCAGCCCCCAAAATAATAGGGGGTTTATAAACCATTTTCAACATTTAAGTGGTCACAAAACCGTACATGTGGTATAAAACCAACCCACATAATGAAAATGGATTAAAAACTACATAAGTTTTATTAATTTTCAACATAAACTAGTTTTGAACCCAGAAAAAATAAAAAATGTTTTTAACAAGTCAAAGGGATTTTTTCAAAAATTTTTAAAGTTTTGTTTTAATTCTTTAATTCGGGATAAAAAAAACTTTTTCAAAAAATAACGGTTTTATTTTAATCCCAAATCAAAAAATGCTTCAAAATTAGGATTTAAATTTTTTGTAAAAGAAATCTTACCCAGTTTTTTCTTTAAAACCATTGCCAAAGTAAAGTATTACCTGGAATGAAGGGTTATAAAACGTTTTTTTAATCTCAACAAAAAACGGGATTGGTCCCCAAAGGTTTCCCTCTGAAGACACTTCAAACCCCAAGGACGTTTAATTCAAGTATGCCCACACCAACCCGAACAATTATTTTTGGTTTATTTTTGGTTAGAAATTTAATTTAAATTTTAAGCAATTTTAAAAAAAATTAAAACTTTTTTTAGAAATTTTAAAGATTTTTTGTTTATTTCCAGCAAAAAGAAAATTTGGGAAAAAAAAGAAGAAATTTTTTTTTTGATTCACCAAGGGAAAAAATTTAAAATTCACAAAAATATTTAAGTCAAAAAAATTGTCTTATAATGACACATTCTTAAAATATTTACAAAAAACATCAAAAAAAATTTTTGGATACATTATTTTTTTTAAATTTTTTCCCCAGCAAGTTTGAGAATTTTTGAAAAAAAAGGGGTTTATTTTAAATTTAAATTGTCTGAAAAAACCAAATTATTTTTTAAAAGGAAGAATGCTTTTAAAAATTAATTTTTTTGTTTTTACAATTTTAAATATAAGTCCCAAACATCTAATTATTTTTGATACTTCTTTGTTATTAGCTAAAAATTTGTTAAAACTAAGTTAACATTTTTAGGGTTGAAAAAACAAAATACATTTTCTGATTAGGTAAACTTTGCATTTTTTTAAAAAATTTTCATATACATTAGTTTGGGGAAAAATCTGAAAATATTGTTTATACATTTAATTATTTAATTTTTTTCAAATTTCACAATTCTTTATCGATAAAACTTTTCTACACTATCGCCAAAAAAAAATAAAGCCCCCTAGTTTCAAATTGGGGGTAAAAAGTGCCGGGGGAAAGCCTTCAGAAAACCCCCCCCCCAATCCGGTTGAGGTTCCTGGGGCAGGGAGAGGGGGGAACACTCTTTCATGCATCCGGGTGCCCCTAGAATTCTTTACCTAAGAAAATAAAATCGATACTACAAAATAACCCAGAAAATTTTTTTTGTTTGGGCTTGGGTTTTGGGAAGTTTTGGTCTGGCTAGGGGTAAAAAAAACGTTTTGTATGGTCCCCCTAATTAATACCTAGGAAAATAACCCAATAAACAATTTAAAAAAATTTTTTTATTTGACTTCTGGACAGGGTTTGGGGGAAAATTAAAACCAGCCCAATAAAATTCCACTGACTACATTCTTTTCCCCAAAAAATTCATCAAAAAAAATTTGGAAAAAATATTTTTTGAATTCCAAAGAAGGGGTTGGCTAAATGGGAAATTTTAATTTTAAATATCCCCTCCCCATAGATTGTCCCTGAAAAAAACATGATAAAACAATTTTTTTATAAGAAAATTTTTAAATTTACCGGTTTAAAAGGGGGTTTAAGGTGGGGAAAACAGTTTTTGATATAATAACTCCCCCAAAAATTTACCTAGAGAAAATAAACTATCTCATCAATGTTAAACCAAATATTTTTCGGGGGTTTCTAGAACATGGTCTAATAAAATTAAACCATTACATACTCTTGGGAATCCAATTTAAATCCCTAAGAAAATAAATATCACATCCCAAAATTTTTAACGAAAACATTCTAGGGGGGGCCCGGGCAGAAACCGCAAAGGGGGTGGGCCAAAGTTGACATGTACCCGGCCGCCCCCCAAAAGTCAAAAGGGAAAAAAAACCCTTTCCCTAAATTTCCCCACCCCTATTCAGGTCGGGGGCCCTGGGGAAAAACGGGGGCTCCTAGAGGGGGAAACCACGCTGCATCATCTTCACCCCAGGCCCCCACCCACAATGTCAACCCAGAGAAAATAACACTCGTCACTACAATTTTAACCACCCAAAACTATTTGGGGTCTGGGCCTGGTCTGAGAAAGGGCCCTAGCTAGAGGGGGAAAAAACCAGTTGCTCATCGTATTCGGCCACCACCTCACAATGTAACCTAAAAAAAAATAAACTCGCACATTAAAAAAATTTTAACCACCACAATATTCTAGGGTCGGGGGCCCTGGTCTAGCTAGAGGGGGAAACCACGTCGCACCCAATCGTTCCAGGCCTGCCACCTCCGAATGTCATACTGAGAAAATAACCCAAAAATACATAAAAAATTTTAACCACCCACAGCTATTCATGTTTCGGGGCCTGGTCTAACATCAAGAAGACATTCCCAACCAACGCCCCTTTTTTTGGCAGCGTCTCCCCCCAACGGTAACTCTCAACCCCTTTAATCAAAAAAGGAATTAACATTATTTTTAGGTTATTATTTTTATTTTTTGCTAATTTTTTTTTTATAGAAGGTTAAATAGTTGATCAAGCACTGACAAAAATTTTATATAAATATTGTAAATTATTTTTAATTTATTTTCATGAAAAACTCTATTCTATGAAATACTTTAATTTGAAAATTAAGAGGTTGATTTTATGTGACTTTAAAAAAGTTTTTTTTAAAAATTTAATTTAAATTAAATTTAATTTTTTTTTTTAATCTTTTTTTATACTAAAATGATTTGTTTCCCAATATAGCTTATTTTTTAGAAAGGGGATTAATCTTAAGTAATTCGTTCGGAAAAGAATAGATAATAAGAAAAATTTGGGATTTTAGGATACTAACATAAATTCTGTTTAAGGGCGGGGAAACTTAGGATGTATATTTTATCACAATCTCAATAATAAAAAAAAAATTTTAAAAACCCCTAATTTTTAAAGAAAAAACCTGTGAGTTTGGGATCAAGGGGGGTGGGGAAGAGAGTCACTTGAACCGTGTTTTTGTAGAGCTTAGCAGCGATGGCCGCAACAGCCTACCTGAGGTGACCCATGGTGGTCTCTCGTGGTCAGAAGCAAGTCGAGAGCACCTGGTATATTTGCCCGGTGTACATATGAATGACGCGGCCTGAATCAAACCCAACACAGTAAATTTTTTTGAATTCAATTTTGGTTTTGGCCTCGGAGCTCAGATAAAATTTTCCCCTTTATTGGAACCGGGGAATTTTTTGCAACTCGCCTTTATTTTCCCCAAAGTGTAATGATAACTAGGTGGCAGGGTTTCCCAAATACTCCAATCGAGGTTTCTGTTTCTGTCAACATTCCCAATCCCAAATTAATTAGGGTTTTTCAAAATCAAGAACAGAGTGATTTTTGGCTTTTCCCCTTGGGTTTTTCCCCTTTTTTTTAAAAAATCAAATTTTGAACGATTTTATTTTCTTACCTTTTGAACAATCCCTAAAAAAATTTAAAATATTTTCCCTTTTCTAAGGGGTTGAACTCTACATTTTTCAAAAATATTTTTAATTTCAATTAAAAATTATTCGTAAGGCTCTTTAAATTTTTTTTCTAAAATAACTTTATTATTTTTTTTTGGGGATTTTTATAGCTACCGAAATCTAAATCGAGGTTGAGTCAAGACACCTTTAAAATTTACACTGGTTTTAAATTTAAAAAATGGGCTATTTTATCAATATCGCTTTTATAAAATATTTTAAACAGTACTTTTAAAATTTAAAACCATATTTATGTTCGGTGCATTTTTTCAAAATTTTTCCTTTCTCAAATGGCACTTAATATAAAGCTTGTTTTTACTTTTGTTTGATTTTTCAAGGGGGGGTTGTTGTTCTGTTGTTAGACAGATTTTTATTTTTAATTATGTTTTATTACAAAATTCAGTACATAAATTTATTTGATTATCTGAAAAAAATAGTATTAATAAATAGGAAAAGAAAGCTTTGAAATTTGGCCTCTGAGTTAGGCCCCTTGAAGAAAAGCTTAAATTTGGGACATGGGTTGCCCACAAGAATAAAAGGAAACCCCATCGAATTTTGCCGGCGTAGGGCGGGGGTAAGAAGGAAGTTCGCCCGGTTTTTCCTTTTTTTTGCTTGAGAGACAGGGAAGGGCCTTGTGAACTCTTGGGCTTTGAATAAAAAACCCAAACATTCATGGTGTTTCTTTATTATACAATTACAGGGTTTTTTTATTTATTTTTTTTTATTTTTTAAAAAACGTTTAAAATTTTATTGAGTTTAAAGGAAAATTGTTAAAGTAAAAATTTTCCCATTTTTAGATAGGAAATTTTTTGTTTTTTTTTTACGGCTGATTAATGCCCCCACTAAAAGAACCCAACTAAAGATTATTATCAAAAAAAATAGAAAAATATTAATTTTTTATTAAATTTTTTTACCTGATTGCCCCCCGCCTGCCCCTGCAGGAGTTAAGTACGCCGTCAAGGGTGGTAGAACTCGTAAAAGCTAGCCCCTAGACTGGGGAAAAAGTTTTGTCCATGACCGACGGTCCCCATGGAAATATCGCTCTTCCCCCAGCACGACAAAGCTGGTGACATTCACGCCAACTTTTAAAAACATACCCCTTGTTAATTCACAATCCTACAGTTTAATAACTTAAAAAAAAGTTAAAATTTTAACATAGAAAATTTAAGCTTCTTTTAATTTTTTTTAAAAAAATACTTAAGAAAAAAAAAACCAAAAAATATTTTTTCCCAAATAACTTAATTTAATAAAATTACCCCCCTGGGGGGGTTTGGGGGGGAAAATTGGGAAATTTTCAACTAAAAAAGCAAAAAAGATTATAGAAATAAAACTTAAATACTTGGATTTTAAAACAATTTTGAATTTTGCTGCGCAAAAAAAAGAAAAAAATAAAAAATAAAATTGCATTGCATCAAGTGTTTTATAACAGAGTTTTCGCATAACTCATTTAAACCATGCATGAATTCACACTCACAGCAATCCACACGCACAAACCGCAGCAACACACAGCACATAATAATAAATACTTTAGATAAGGAATATTGATAAGACAAAAAAAATTCAATAATTCACAGTAAATTTGCTTAAAATTTGTTACTGTTTTTTACACTAAAGCATATGCATGTTTTCTTTTTTGGCCATTGTATGTATTAACTGAGGGGAAAAGTGTTACAAATGAACGTAATAAACATTGATCGTTTTTGGAAATTTTAAATTTTAAAAACCCAAATTATTTGGGACGGGAGATTTTGATTTCCTAGTAAAAAATTTGAAATATATTTACTATTTCTCATAAGAAGTTTTGGTTTTTTGCATTTTTAAAAGCCATTTATTCTTTATTTTACCAGGTAAATTGGATACACCCCATTTTAGCTGAGAGGAAATTTCGTTGATGAAAAAAAAATTTAAAACATCCGTATAACAACGAGTATTACAGAACTAACCGGGGGAAAACTGAAACAGTCTGCAATGTCTTCGAGATAGTGGACCCCCGGACCGACACGTCTTGGGGTAGCAACTTCATAACAAAAAGAAAAATTATTTTTTTTTTTACGAATGTACTTTGAAAAAAACACAAAAAAAATTAATACTAAAACAAATTGAGAGTAACCAATAATAACAATTATTGCCCATTTGATGATAAATGTTCTAAAAAACAAAGTGTTTAATAAATTAATTAAAGTTGGGCCGAGTTTTTCACAAGGGTCATTTCATCGTTTTTTTAAAAATTTTTTTTAATATGAACAATACTTGATAAAGTGACGAAAATTGGTTTTTTTACAATTTAAAAAAAAATAATTTAAACCTGTAAATTACTAAATAATTTACTGATTTTTTTTACATATAAAAAAATTAAAAAAAGTTACAAAAAATTTTAGGACAATTGAAAAAATTTTTTACAAAGGTTAGTTTGTAAAAAAAGGATTAATGAAAAACTGATAAAAGATGATCAAATTAAAAATACGATTTTTTTGTGTTGTAGTTTCCCGGGATCCGAAAAACAATCAAATAAAATTACTCTTTATAAATGAAATCCAGTTTTAATTGTGAAAAAAACTATTTAAACAAAAAGAAATTTTAATAAACCAATAAAATACCCGTTAAGCAAAGGGATTTTAAGGGGTTTAAGACTTCGATGGAAAAAAAAATTTAAAAAATAATGAGTCAGCCTTTTTAAGAACCCTTTTTTAAAACGACGCTAATAAACGTTTTGTTCAAAAATTTTTTTTACAGGATTTATTTCTGTTCGTTTTTTTATCACTTTTATTAATTTGATTCCGTTATATTTATGGTTAAAGACCAGATACTGGGAAAAAAATTTTTACACTTAAATAAAAGTTACTGTTCAGTTTGGAGTTTATTTTTGGAAATTTTCGTGCAATCAAATTTAAGACGAGAAATGAAAAAGGGCAAAAATTCCCAAGTCTCTTAATCATTCAGCCCTTTTTTGGCCCCTTTTAATTTTCCAAAGGATATTCGTTAACTCTCTCCACAACAAAACCTTGGGGGGAAAATCATACAAAACCCCCCCTACAAAAACATTTAGTGTTTTCAAAGAGAATTTATGGGTAAGTTTATTTCAAGTAAATTTAATCCAAATGATCCCGACTAACCCACTCGATTGGGTTTGTGACATTATTAAAAAAGTTTAAATAAAAATGGACATTTTCGAAAAAAATTTAAGTAACGATTGAAAAAGCTTTTTTAAAGATTGAGTTTTTTGGCCCATTTCCGCATTTGATGCAACATTTCACGGGATTTTAAAAATATTTTGCTTACCAAAACCTAAAAAAAGCTTTTTTTCTGAGAAATTTTTATATGAAAACCCTTTACTATATTTTTTATTATTGTTATATTTAATTTTTAATTTTATCGATCTCATTTACACTTTAACTTTTAAATTTTAACTTTTAAATACCTTAAAAATATTTTTTTTAAAAAATTTCCAAATTTAAATATAAAAAAAATGTGCATTCCTTTAATAAAATTTTCATTTAAATCAGTTTTTCGTTTTAAGTTACTGAAGTACTTGAATACTTAATAAATGATTCAACTTCCATAATGTTATTAAAAATTTTAAGGGTTTTCCCCTTTAAAAATGGATGAGGGCAATATATGGGTGTTTTCATTAAACAAGGGGTTACAATTTTTAATATATATTCAACAGTTTAACCACTTAAACATTTTTGAGCAATAAATAATGTTCAAAGAACCTATAAAAAGTACCCTTTTTGATTAAAATAAATTTAATTATTTACCAATAAAATTTAAGAACAATACAAAAAATAAAAGGAACATATCAACTTGGCACAACGTCTAAAATAAAAGAAGGCGAAGCATATGTTCATCGATCCACCAAAAAGGTTTTGGGCCCAATATTGGCTGTTTAACCTTGTAAATCCATAGCCCCCCAAAGATGTAGTGATGTTTCTTTTAAATGTTCTTCTCTCTTCCGTTAAGAAAATTTATTACTTTTCCATTTAAATGAAATTTCTCATACAAGGGTGAAAAACCACTCAAACCTGAAAAAAACTTCGAGTTTTAAATTGGTCATACAACAAATTTAAATTTTTTCACTCTGTTGTTAAGTCAAAAACAGAAAAATTTTTGAATCAAAATTTTTATCTCTTTTATAAAATGACTACTAAATTTTAAAAACCGGAAAAGCCCCATAGAAATTTTTCTATATTTAAAACCACCGAATAAATTATTAACTCTCTAAAAAATTTAAATTTTAACAGTGAAAAATTTACAACTCTTTTAAGAAAAACATAATGGAAGATATAAATCGCTTAAAAATGAATCAATCAATGAATAAATCTAAAATTTTAGATGGCATTCCCGTAAAAGTTTAAAAAGGAACAACTAAGACCATTGGGGAAGTGATCAGATAGCGACTGTGAAGATATAGCAATTTCGGGGACCCATTTAAAGTGGAAGAGCGGGTAAAAGAAAACGTTTGACTGTTACAGTGTTTCCCCACACGGGTTTTAAATAAAGGAAGTGATTTCTGGACCACATTTTAACTGACGGTTTCTTTTTTGATCAAAGCGAACTTGCACCCCACTGAGCTTCCACTCAAGCGTTGGCTTTATTCGGACAACGGGCGTCTTGCGCTAATTCTTGGTTTATTAGAGAGATATGGGAAAGGCCTGCCACCGGGGATTTTCCTTGGGAAATTTGGGAGTCATTAGAAATGCCTTGAGTTCGGGGATCATCCTTGGAAAATGTTCTTCAAATGAGGATATTTTTTCAAATACAAAATAAGTTTGAAAAGAACCAATTATGTAATTATTGTGAATAGGGTAAAAATTGAAAAAAGCTTACCCCCAAAAGTTATAGTTTCAAACAATTCTACACAGGAATTATTCCCCAATTCTTTCGGCCCCAAACTTTCGAAATAACTCTACCGATTTTTTACTTCCTTTTCTATTGTAATTATCTTCCACTTTTTATGGTTACATTGTTTTTATAATGTTTTTTTTATAAAAAGATTTATATCCTTTTTTGGGTTTTTTTTTTTTTTTATTCCAAAATTTTTTTTTTTTTTTTTACACGTTGTTTAAATTTTGTTTCCGGGGTTTTTTAAATTTCATTTATTAATATTTAACGAAACAACAAAAATTTTTTTTTTTATAAACAATTTTTCAAAATTGTGTTTGCTTATTTCAATTATATTTTTTTTTTAAAAAAAATTTTTTTTTATAAACGCAATGGAACTGTTTTTTTTTTATATGATTTTTTTTTTTACTAAAAAAAAAGGCCAAAAAAATTTTCAAAATAAAAAAAAAATTTTTCCTTTTTTTTTACCTTTTTTTTTTTAAAAAAAAATTTTTTTTTCAAAAAATTTTATTTATAAAAACAATTTTAATTTTTCAAATTAAAAAAATTCCCCCAAAAAAAAAAAATTTAAATTTTAAAATTTTATTTTTTTTTATTTTTTTAAAAAAAATTTTTAAAATTTTTTATTTTGTGTAATTAAATTTTTTAAAAAATTAAAATTTTTTAAAAATTAATATTTTTAAAAAAATTAGGGGTGGGAAGGATGTTTGTGTTTTAAAATAATTAAAAAAAATTATTATTTTTTTAAAACTACAAACAACAAAAAAATTACTATGATAAAAATGTATAAATATTTTTTAAAATTTGTTTTAAAATGATAAAATTTTTAATTATGTTATATTTACTTTAAAAGGTCCTTTTTTTTAAAATAATATTTGCTGAATTCCCAAAGGTTATTTATAAAAAATTTTCCATCCTTTTGGGTTGAATTTTGTAATTAAAATTTTAAGTATGTGTAGTTCAATAAAATGTCGTCTTTAATGGATTTAAAAAATTTTTAAAAAAAATTTTTTTAAAAAAAAAAAAAATAAATTTTTGGGAAAAAGAATGGAAAATTTAAACATTTGTTTTAATAAATGGGCTTTTCGTGGAATAAGTTAATTTAAAAAGGTTCTGTTTATTTACTTCTGGGGAGTAGCCCAGAATTCCGTGTCTTGTACAGTGGCAAATTCCCATGAGGTTGGGAGGCGTACGTCGTTAGAGTCACATACTTACTGTTCATATTCATTTCCAGGTTAAAAAAATAAAAAAATTTTTTTTTGTAAAATTTTAAGGTTGATAGGGTTGGATAAAATTTTTTTAATTTTTACAAAAATAAAAACAAAAAATCATAAAATTAATGTAAATTTTTTTTTTAATTTTAAAAAATATATTAAAATTTTTAAAAAATTATTTTTTACATTTTATTTATTAAAAAAATTTATTTAAATACAAAAGTTTATTTTAAATCAAAAAAAGTTGAGATGTAATAAATTTTTCATTAACCAATTAAAATTTTTGAAAATTTTCAAAAAACCAGTCCCCTTTAGAACTTAAATCCTAAAAAATAAAAAAACACTAAATCATTTTTAAGTAATTAAATTTTCCCCGTATGTTTTTTAAAAAAATTTTTTAAAATCAAAAAAATTTAAAATTTTTTTAAAAAAAATTTTTTTTAAAAAAATTATTTTTTTTAAAACCTTTTTTTAAAAAAACAAAATTTGGGGGGTTTTTTTAAAACAAAAAATCCCCCCCTTCCATCCACAACCCCCCAAGTAAAAAAGGAACAAGGGGTTAAAAAAAAAAAAACCCCGGCCCCAGAAACAAAAAAATATTACAATCCCATTCCCGGGCTTTTCCCCTCCCGTTAAAAATTAAACGGAAAAAAATTTTTCCCTTTTTTTTTTTATTTTAAAAAAAATAAGAAAACCCCAAAAAAAAAAAAATTTAAATTTAAAATTAAACTCTTTGAAAAAAAAAAGAAATAAAAAAACCACTTTATAAAAACAATTTAATTTTAAAATTTTTAACCCCAGTTTTTTCCTTTGGTCCGGGGTTTTTTCCAGGGGTTTTTTTAAAAAATTTTTTTTTTTTCTTTTGGAAAAAAAAAAAAACTTTTTTTAAATTTTTTTTTTTGTTGCTTCCGGTTTTGGAAAAAATTTTTTGCGTTTTCCCCCTTTTTTAATTCCCATCCTTTAAAAAGGTTTTTTTTTAACCTTTAATATTTATAAAAAATTTTTTAATTAATACTTTTAGGCTAATTTAAAAAACTTTTTAAATACCAAAAAAATAAAAAAATCTTTTTTAATATTTTATGAGATAAAAAGCCCTTTTTATAAAACTTTAAATGTTTTTATTTAAATAATAAATTTAAAATTTTTAAAATGTTAAAATTTTAATTTTTTCTATTGTTAAAACAAAATTAAAAAACAAAAAAAAAAATTTTTTTTTTTTTTGGAAAAAAAAAATTTTTTAAAAACCCAAAAATTTTATAATAATTCATTTTTTTTTAAATTTTTTTCAATTAAATAACCCAATAACTTTTTATAAAGACCAAAATCTTTAAATAATTAATTAATCAAAATTTTTTATAAAATTTTTTAATTTTTTTTTAATTACAAAAAAAAATTTAATCATTTAAGTTTAAATTTTTTTTTTTTTATTCTCCCCCAATCTGGGAAAAAGGCCCTTTAATTTTTTTTTTGTTTTTTTAAAATTTTAAATTAAAAATTTGTTTTTTTTTTAAATTTTTTTTAAAAAAACCCTTTTTTTTTTTAAAAATTTTTCTGTTTTTTTTAAAAAAACCAAAAAAAAATTAATTTTTATTTTTTAAATAAATTAAAACCAAAAAAAGTTAAAAAATTTTTTTTTAAAAAATCCTTAAAAACTAAAATTTTTTTAAAAATAAAATTTTTATTTTATGAAAATTATTTAAAAAAACTAAAATTTTGTTTTTAATAAAAAAAATTCTTTTTTTGCATAGTTGATGCTTTGGTTTTTTGAAAAATTTTTTAGAAGTAAAATTTTTTTTAAAGATTTTAAAAAAAAGTATAATTTTTTTAAACTTATGTTTTTTTGTTAAAAAATTCGAAATCGTTTTTTGAGGATAATTTATTTAAACATATGTTGTTTAGATGGCTTTTTTTAAAGCATATTTTTAGAATGTGATAAACTTCTTGTAAATGCATGTGGAAAAAAAAAAATGTTTAAAAAAGGGTTCCCCTGAAACTAACCTGAATGGCAGTTTTTAACTTGGCATTTCCTTTTTATTTTGACAAAACGAGTTTAAAAGGTTTAAAAAAACCAAAGCATTTTTTTTTTTGTTTAAAAAAAAAACACTTTTTGGGTAAACATTTTCAGAAAAACATTTTATTTTACCTTTTCCCCAGAAAACTTTCAAACCCAGTTGGAAAAAACAGCACACGAAAGTTTTCAATTTTGGGGGGAAAAAAGGGGGGTTCAAAAAAATTTAACCTCAATCAGCCTAATTTATCTTTAATTTTCCTGGGCTTCATCCCATCCCCCCAGAAAGGGGGAAATTTTTTTAAAAAATTTTTAAAAAATTGGGTTTTTTTATTCATAAAGGTTTAAAAGGGGGGGAAAAAGTTTTAGAGGGGAAAAAAATTTTAAATGACAATTGGGAAAAAATAAAAAAGCAAGGTAAAAAATTAAAATTTTCACAAAAATAGGGTTTCCCCCGCCTTTTTTCGGCCACTTTAGAAGTAAAACCCCAACCCCGGATTTCAATTTTTTTTGGGGCTGGCCCTGTATTTTTTAGGCTTGTGTTTGTTTTTAACTTTTCCAAAAATTTTTTTTTTTCTTTGGGTTGAACAACTTTTTTTAAAAATGTTCTGGTCACCCCCCCTAAATCTGGTTAAATTAAAATTAAAAAACCAACCAAAAAATTTTTACTAAACATTTTGTTTTGTGTAAACCTTACCCAAGATTGGTAAAAAGAGCCAAAATTTTTTTTTTTTAAAATTTTTACCGAAAAAGGCAAATTTTTACAACTTAATAACCCAAAAAGAAAAAAAAACCCAAAACAAAAATCAAGGATTAAAAAAATTCAAATTTTTAATAAATCAAGAGAGGATGTTTAAAACTTTCATTTTTGTTTAATAAAAAAAACCCAAAGAAGCTGAAAATTTGTTGAGGGTTTTTCCCCCCAACCCCGGTAAAAAACTTTGTTTTAAAATTCCCGTAATTCTAAGGGAAATTTTTTTGCCCTTAAAAAATAAAAACGCTTAAAAAACTTGATACTCCTTAAAAAGTTTAAATTTTAAAAAAAAACCCCCACATGAAAAGTGGGTACCAAATTTTTTTAAATTTTTAAAAAAAAGCCTTTTGGAAACCCAAAAAAAAGCCCCAAGCGGAACAAACCCCTTTTGGAAGGAAAAAGGGGGAAACGAAAAAAATTTTTAGAGGGAAAATTAAATTTTTAGGTAAAAAGGGGAAAAAGAACCCCCAAAACAAAAAAGAGGTTCCCAAAAAAACCCAAAATTTTAAATTTTTCCAATTTAAAAAAAATTTTCCCCTTCACTTTTAGTAAGTTTTTTTTCCGAAAAAACAAAAAATAAAAGCAATGTTTTTTAAAAAAACCAGAAAAAGTGGGGGGGGAAATTTTTTAAAAATTTTTGGTTTTTCCCCTGAATTGGTCGGGAAAAGGTTGCTGGGGAAAAAAAACCCGTTAAAACCCTTTTTTACCCCACAAAGAAAATAAAAAATAAACAGATTAAAACCCAAATGGCCCCAAATTTTTCCCTTGGTAGGGTTTTTTCCCTTCGCCCTTGGCGAAACCCCCATCCCTTTTTCAAAAAACACGCCGGGATCAAAATTTTTGGGTTTAGGGTTTCCGTAAAATTTTTTTAAAAATTTGGGGGAAAGTTTTTATAAAAATAATCGGCCCAAAAAGGGAAAAAAACCCTAACCAAAAATTTATTTTCTCTTTCCCTAATGATTTTAAAACCCAAACCCAACGGGGGCCTCCCCAAAATTTAAAAGATGGGGTTACGGGAAACCTTAAATTTAAGTCGTCAAAAAGGGCACCCCCAAAAAAAATCAAAAGGGAAAAACCCCAAAAAACAGCTTAATGCAAAGGGAATTTTAGAAACCAAAAATTTTAAGTTTCAATGTACGGGGATTTTTGGGGTGTACCACGGGGAAAATGAAAAAGGGCAAGGGAATTTTCCTAAAAAAATTCCGGGGAATCTTAAAAAAAAATTTTTTTGACGTTTTTTAAACCCGAAAAAACTTTAAAAGGAAAAAAAAATCCAAAAAAATTTTTTTTTAAAATTGGAAGTCAAAATTTAAAAAGGAGTATTTTATGAATATTAAAAATTTTTTTCGGGGTTTCCCAATTTTGACTGTAAATTTTTTTTTTCCAAATTTCCCCCAAAAGGGGCTGAAACCCTTTTAAGTTTAAACCCCTAAACCCGTTTTAAAAAATTTCGAAACCACCCCTTTCCCACCCATTAAACCAGGGACCCCCATCCAAATTTTTTTGGTTTTAAAACACCAGCCTAGCTAATTCCGCATAAATTTTAAAATAAATTTAGGTTTTGGCCCCCCCTTTTTTTTTTTAAAATGGCCTCAGCCTCCTTCCCCCCCCAAGAACGGGTCGCTTAAAAACCCCCCAATTTCCGGAATTTTTCCTTTACAAAAGGGGAAAAACACCGGTAAAAATTTGAGCCCCCAAGCCCTAAAGGGAACTTCACAACCCCCCAAAAAATTTCTCAGGGTAAATACCAAAACAAAACTTTAAATAAAACAAAGGAACAAATTTTTTAAAAACCAAAAAAAACCCAAAAATTAAAAAAAACAAAACCTGGGCTCCACCCTACCTTTTTCCGCTTTTTTCAGGGGGACCCTAGGGCGGGGGTTTTTTTAAATTTCCCCCCACCAAAACATGTTTTGGGGGTTTCGGGGAAAAACAACCCCCTCGCCAAACAACTCTTCCCCGGGGCCAAAGAAACAAAAGTAATCTCAAAACCTAAAACAACCTTTAATGATTTTTTAAAAAAAAAATTTTCTGAATGCCCCTTTTAAAAGAATGAGGTAGAAAAAACCTCACACAAACATCCCAAAAACCACTGCTAAAAGTTTATTTTTAAAACCTAAAGAAATTTAAACCCCCAAAAAAATGACCTAAACCTCCCCTGAAAATTACCAATTAAAAGATTTTTTCATTTTTAAAACTCCTAAAAAAAATTGGTTATACGAATTTTTTTTTTTTTTTTTAAACTAACAGGACCCCCAAGGGGTTTTTTTCCGCAAATTCTTAAATACATGAAATTTTAAGAAGACCAAGAACCCCATAAAGGAAATCTTTTAAAACATTCCCAACCCCCATGACCCAAGGGGCAGCCCCATCCCCTAAAAAAGGGAGAACCCCCCCTCACCCCCAAATACCCCCCCGGAGGACCCCCCTTTACAACTGCCAAAAAAAATTAAACCCCTTTTTCTCACTAAAATGTTAAAAGGGAATTTAAAAAAAGGGGGAAAAAAAAAAGTTAAAAGAAAAAGGGGAAAAACGTTCAAACGAAAACGTCTCCACATAACAATCCAAAAAAAGGGCCCCCAAAAAAAACCGGGGAAAAAGGTTTGAAAAAGATAAAAATGGAAAAAAAATCAAAAACCCCCCCTTTTTAGAAAAGCCAATTGAAAAAAGGGGGGAAAAAAAACCCCCCAAAAAAGATGGTTTTCCCCCCCAGGAAAAAACAGAGGGAAGGCCGGGGGGGGGGTTTGAAAAGCTTCCCTTTCCAAAACTTTTTCCCCCAAAAAAAAATTTGGGAGAAACAAAGCCCCTCCCGTTCAACAATCACTCCCAAAGAACTACAAAAGAAAGGGAAAAAAACATAAAAACTTGGTCAAAAGGGTTTTTTTTTTGTCTGTGAGCCTTCCATTGCCTTTTCCCAAAACCCCGGGCCCCCAAAATTCCCAAAAAGAAAAAAGCCCAAAAATTTTAAAAAAAGGGAAATTTAGTAACGATAAAACATGCAGAAAAGGAAAAAAGGGGTTTTCGCTACCTTTGATGGAAAACATGTTTACCCATTTGGGGGAAGGGGGGAAAACACCCCCTTTGCAAAAAGAATACCCCAAAAATTTTGGCCCTCAGCGCTTTCATCACAATGTTGGGAAAATTGACCGGTACCCCGTTTCCCCCCATTTGGAAAGAGAACGCCTTTTCCTTAAAAAAGGGGTGAACAGCAAAAGTATCTGCCGGGAAAGGGATTTGGGGGAACAGAAAATAATGTTTTTAAAGTACCACTTTTACGTAATCCCATCAAAGAAGGGGGGGCAAGTTTACGGGGAAAATAATAAAAACAAAAAAAAGAAGCTAAAGTTTCTAAAAATTTTTCCCCCGGGTTGGGGACCAAAAAATTTTTTGGGGGGTTTTTAAAAATTTTAAAAAAATAAAAGAAAAGAAAACCAACTCAAGGGGGAAATTTTCCTTTTTTTAAAAAAAGAAAACTACCTAGAATGAACCCGAGGCCTTTTTCAAAAAAGGGGCTAAAACTTCGGGCATGAAACCCGGGGTTTTTTTCCCCCCAAAACGGGGAACTTAAAAAAAACCAAATTTATTATTATCCAAAAAATTAAATTTTTAAATTTTAAAAAAGTTTTAAAAAACAGCCAAGGGTTGTTAAACAAACGAGGGGGATATTCTTTAAAAAAGATTTTGGGGGGGAAAAATTCATTCCTGATTCGTGTTTGGGAACCCGAAACAATACAAAAAAAATTCCCCACAAAAAAAGCCCCCCTATACCTGGGGGGAACTGACTGAAAAAGGGGGGTTTCCAAAATTTGGGCCCAAAAATTTTTGACTGAAGTCACCGAAAAGAGCTTTTAAAAAACCCCCTATATGGGACTCAGCAAAATTTCCCTGGGAAAATCTAAAAAATTTAAATAAAAAAACAAAAAAAAATCTCCAACCGGGTTTAAAAAAAAAAATGTAGAAAAATTCACGGTTCCCCAAAATTCATTTTCCCGGTTTTTTTAAAAGGGGGCCCCGGGGGTTAGTAAGGGAAAAGTTTTGGGTACCCGCAAAAAATAATAAGGAAAATTAATGGGTACCCAAAAACTTTACGAAACGAACAATTTTTATTGGGGGGGGTTTACACGAAAAAAATAACTAATCCTGACGCTAAAATGTATGGGGAGAAGGATATGCCCTTTGGGAATAAGTGGGGGGAAAACCCAAAGGGGGGGAAAAAAAATTTTTTCCTTTAATCATGGGGGCCAGATGCCGAATGGGGACCTTAATTTTGGGCTCAAAGGGCAACGTCCCCCCCGGGGTATGCCCCTAAACGCGACCCCCGGGGTGGGGAAACTACGTTACCCCCTTTGGGAAAAAAGCGCAACCCAATTAAGGAACTTTCCTTTGGGGTAATGAAAGGACCCCCCATTTTAACCAAACAGAATTTAAAAGTACTGACCCAATTTGGGGAAAAGGAAAAACGATTTAAAAGGGTTTTTCCAATGAACAAACCGTATTGGGGGGTTGGGGAATTTTGGAGGAAAAACCCCCCGGAACAAGGGGAAAAAATGGGGGGGAAAAAAAAAGAACCCGGGACTCCCCCAACCCCTGGTTTTTAAAAGGGGGGCCCCCTGTTTTTTCAAAAAAGGAAAATGTAAAACCCCAAAAAAAAATGTTCGATTTTATTTTAAACCCAAGGAAAAGGGAAATTGTTCAATATGCAAAGACCAAATACCTATTTCCCCGGAAAATTTACAAATAAACAAAAAGATTTTTTATAAATCGAACCCCAGGGTTTATAATATACCCCCTTGCCCTAAAAAAAACATCAAAAGGACCAAATTAAGGGAAAAGGGCCATCTAAAATAAGGATTCAAAATTAAAAAAAAAAAAAGAAAAAAACAAAAGGGCCGGGGGAAAGGGGGAAAAAAAAAAAAATTTTTTCCCCCCCTAAAGGATTTATGGAAGAAATTTTCCCCGTAACCCAGGGAAAAAATTTTGGGGGGCAAAATCGGTAAAAACCCCTAGAAAATACCATTTCAACCGATCTTTTACCGGGAGCTCAAAAGATTGTTTTAAGAAACTCCCCCCGGTGTAAAACCCAACCCCGGGGGGGGGAAAAATGGGAGCCCGAAAAGGTCTTTTCGTAAAGGTATAGGGAAAAGGGGGAAAATGAATTTTGTAAAAAGTTGGTTTAATTTCCCAGTGCGGAGGGGTTTTCCCCAAAACAAACCCATTATTTGAAAGCCCTTTAAAAAAACCAGTAACCAAAAACCTTCCCTAACCTCCCCAAAAATTTTAAATTTCCGGTGTCAGGTGTTTATTTCGGTACAATCCCTTATTACCGGTCCATGAAACAAGATCCGGATATCAAACCCCCCCGCAATCTGGAAAGGGGATTCCCCCCTTGGGGAAAAATGATTTTGTTAGACATTAAACTGGGGAATCAATCCAATGGTAAAGAAATGAGGATGGGGGTCCTAAATTAATCAATTGGAGCGGGTTCTAACGGGGGGTTTTTTCCCGACAACCCTTCATTTTGGGGGTTTTAAAAAATTTTTCGGAAAAACCAAGGGTTGGGAAAAAATTTAGATGAAAGAAAAAAGGGGGGGAAAAAAAGATGGGAAATTTTTTTTTTTTATTTTTTTTAAAAAAAAAACAAATTTAAAAAGGGGAAAAAGGGGCAGGAGGTGCAATAAAAGAAGTCGGACCACTTTTTTTTATTTGGGGGGGGGTTTTTTCCCCCCAAAAAAAAACCTTTGGGTTTTAAAATTTAATTAAATCAAAATGGGATGGAAAGGGCTCCCAAAAACTTCTCTCCATTTTTTTCCCACCGTTTTATCGGCTTGGGGGGGTTAATCTTTTAAAAACGGTAAATGTTCCCTACCAATTTAACAAGGGTTTAAAAATTTTATCCAAAATTTCCCAAATTTTATGAATCATTTCCCCGGGAAATATGGGCAAAATCAAAAAAAACCCCTTTTTGGGGGTTTTTTCCTCTGAAAACACAGGGAAAAAGATTTTCAAAATGGTTTTTGATAATTAAAACCAACAAATTTAAAGGGGAACGGAAAAGGGGGCCTGGGGAGGATTAAAATTGTCAAGTTATAATGTGGAAACAATTCAAGAACGGGAAAATACCCAAGGAAAAAAACCCGTTGGGGGAAAAAATGCCTCAAATTTCATGGATTTTTTTGGGCAAAAGCGAAATTTAGAGAAAAATTTTCCGGAAGCAAAAGGGGGGGGTCGGTGAAATTTAAAAAAAGGGGGCAAAAATTAAAGGGGAAAAAATTTTGCAAAATTAACCCAAACGGGAAAAAGAGATTTCCCTTTTAAAAGTTAAACCCCACTCCCCCATAATTAAGGGGATTTGGCAATATTTAAAAGGGGACTTTTTAAAAATAAAAATTTTTAAAAAAAAGTCCTTTATTTTTTTAGAAAATATGCAAGAAAATAATAAAAACTTTTTACTTTGAAGAAAACCCCCATGGTAATAAAATGAAGGAAATTTCCTTTAAAAACTAAAGTCAAATTTTTGGCCTCCCTAAAAAAAAAACCGACTTTTAAATTTAAAGTTAAAGGGAAATTTTTAAAGTATAAAAAATGGTAAATTTTCCCAATAAAATTTTATTTTGGGTTTTAAAAAGGAAAAAATTTAAATTTAATTTTTCAAAAAAGGTTAAAAATTTTGGGTAAATTTTTCTAAATATGATAACCAAGTAATTAGGGAAAGTAAGAATGAAGGTATTTTTTTTTAAGATAAGAAATAACTTTAAAACAACCACTGTATTTTGTTTTTTTGTTTTAAAAAAAGTAACATAAAGAAAAACTATATGGGGGAAAGAAATTTGTTTTTTTTTTTAAGTACAGGGACCAAAAAATTTGGGAAAAAAATAATTTCCCCTAGTTAAAAAAGTAAATTTACAGGGACAAAACTTTAAATGGGAAAAAAAAAAAAAAATTTTTTTAAAAAAACATTTTTAAAAAATTTTAGTTCAAAAAAAAAATTGAAGGTAGAACCCCTCGGTTAATTTTTAAAAAAACTAAAACAGGGAAAAAAGAGTTTCAAAACCCCTAGTTCAAATCCTTTTATTGAAAAAAACTTAAATAACTTGGGAAACAGGTGGAAAGGTCAATTTAAAGGGATAAGGATACTAAAATTTTGTATTATTAATACATATTAAAAAAATAGAAAAAATTAAAAAAAGTAAAAAAGGGGAAAAGAAAGGGAAAATAAAAAAATTTAAAAAAAAAAACTTAACATAAAAGTAGATCATTTTATTTTTTTAAAAAAAGGGGGTTTTTTTCCCTTCTGCGGCCAAAACAAATTATATATTTTATAATTTTAAAAATCCAATCATGTTTAATAAGGATTATTATTTTCCTGACTGGGAATAACAACCCTAAATAAGGGGAAAATTTTAAATTTGGGGGAGAAAAACTAGGTTTGGCTTGAGTCATCATTTTTTTAAAAAAAGGGGACGGGTTTTTTTTTGAAAAAATTTTCCCTTTCCCCATTTAATTTTTGAACTTAAAAATTTTACTTGTTTAAAACCTTTTAAAAAAATGTCAGGAAAAACCCCGGGGGTCCTGAATCTAAAAAAATTTTTTAAAAATATTTCCCTATTTTTTGGAAAGGGGTTTTTTTTTCCCGGGGCCTTTTTTTTTTTTTTTAAAAGAAAAGTAGGTCGGAATTAAACCCCCCCAATTGTTTTTAAAAGTTTTTTTTTTGTTTTGGAAAAAAAAGCCCCTTTTTCCCAAACATTTTTTATGAAATTTTATCCCTTGTTTAAAATAAAAAAAAAGGGTTTTTTTGGTTTTTGAAATTTAAGGTTTTAAAAAAAATTCCCCTAATTCTGACCCCCAATTTTAAAACCCATTTTTAAAAATTTTTAAAAAAGTTACTCGTAAAACCCTTTTCAAACATCTGCTTACTTCAATAGCTCGTTTTTAGAGGGTTTATTGGGGAATTTTTAAAAAAAAAAGGGAAACCCTTTTGTAATTATGGTTCTTAATCCTCCTACATAATGTAATAAAAAAACTTCCTTTTACTTTCATAAAATTTTTTTCTCCAAACTTTCCTGTTCCGATTTTGGGGTTTCCGGCCCCAAATGGACATTCAAAGGAAATTATCTTCTTCTGGCCCCTTAAAATTTCCCAATATTATCCTCCCGCATTTTTTTGAAAAGGGATTTTTTCCCAAAAACAGAAGGGGGAACCAGGTGGGGAAAATTTTTTTATTGTTGAATGAACATAGGGCCATAAGTATGGTTTTTTTTAGTAAAAGGAAAAAGGGGGGGATGCCCCTTTTTCCCTTAAAAAAAAATTTTTTTTAAAATGGTTTTAAAAAAATTTCAACCCCATCCAAAATTTTTTAAAAAGGGGGAAAAAAACCAAAATTTCCCTTTTAGATTTAAAAATTTTTTTTGTTTTGTTTTCCCCCGGGGGGTTTATTTTTTTAAAAAAAAAATAAAAGGAAAAAGAAAAAAAAAACCGGGGGGGGGGGGGTTTTTTTTTTTTTTTTTTTTTTTTTTTTTTTTTTTTTGGGGGGGGGGGGGGGTTTTTTTTCTTGGGATTTAAAATTTTTGTTTGAAAATTAAAAGAAGGGGGTTTTAAAAATGGGGGAAAAAAAAAAAAAGGGGGGGGAACGGAAAAATTTTTGGCCCCGGGGGGGGGCCCCCAATCCCCCGGGGGGGGTTTAGTTATACCCCCAAAAAAAAATGTTGGGGTTTTTGGGAGTGTTAATTTGGGGCGGAAACCCGGGGGGCCCCTGGCACCCCCCTCCTGGGGAAAAAAAAACGTTAAAAAATTTTAATTTGAAAGTTTTTATAAAGGGAATTTAATTTTTTAAAATTTAAAAATTTAAAGGGGCCCCCCGGGGTTCTTTTTTAAAAAAAAATTAAAATTAAATAGAATAGGGAAAAAAATTTAAAAATTTTAAAATTTTTTTTAAAAGTTTTATTTAAAAAAAAAGCCCCTTTTAAAAAAATTTTATTTTTGGCCGCTAAAAGGAGAAAAACTTTTTCCCTTTTTTTAAATTTTTTTTAAAAAAAAAACCAATTATTTTTTTGGGGTTTAAAAAAAATTTTTTTTTTTAAAATAAAAAACTTTTTATTAGAAATTTGGGGAAAACAATAAAATTTTTAAAAAAAAGTAAATTTAAGGAATAAAAAAGTTTTGGGTAAATTTTTTTTTTTTAAAATTTGGGGGAAAAAAAATATTTAAAAAATAAAAACATTCCACTTCTAAATGGAAAGTTTTTATTTAAAAAGGTTTAATTTTTTGCATTTTACAAAAAAGAATTTACCAAAAAAGAAATTTTATTCAATTTTAAATCCTTTTTATGTATTTTTTAAAATAATTAATTTATTTAAATGATTTTGAACTATGTCCCTCCCAAAAATTTTTTTAAAAAAAGTTTAAAAAAAAATTTTTTTTTTTTTTTTTTTAAAAGACAAAAAAAAAGTTTTGGGGGAAAATTTAAATTAAAAAAAATTTAATAAAAAAATACGTACCCACAAAAATTTCAATTGGACTGGAAAAAAATCGGGTTACCACCCTTTTTTAAATTTGGGGGAAAAATTACATTTGAATTTTTTTTGGTAGTCAAATTGGTTTGGTTTTTAAAAAAAACTAAAGGAAAATTTTTTAAAATTTTAAATTTTACATAGAAATTTTAAAATTAAAAAATTTAAAACCCAAAATTTGTTGCTTTTTTTTTCATTCTAAAATTTCCCCCAAAAACAATTTCTGTTATATAATAAAAAATTTTTTTTTAATAATTGAAAAAATATTGTTAAAGTTTTTATCAAACTTGCCCAAACACCTTTCATTTTTAAAAAAAAAAAAAAATAATTTTAAAAAATATTAATATTAAAAAAATTTTAAAAATTTATTTTGGTTTAAAAATTTAAAAAAAAAAAAATTTTTAAAAAAAAAAAAAAAAATTTTTTTAAAAAAAAATTACCCCAATAAATTTTGGGGTTCCCCAAAATTTTAAAAAAACTGTAAAAAGGATAAAAAAATTTAAAAAAAAACTTGGGGGTTTTTAAAAAAAAATTAAATAAATAAAAAAAATTAAAATTTAAATTTTTAACTTGTTTTTTGTTTTTAAAAATTATTACTTTTTAAAAAAAAAAAAACAGACTTTTTTTATTGGGGTTTTTAAAAAAAATAAAATAAATTTTTCATTTAAAAACGGGATAATTTAAAATTTTTTTTATTTTGGTCATTTTTTTTTCCAAAAATTTTTTCCCCCACTTTTTTTTTTTTTTAACCTTTTAATTTTTTAAAAAAACCAGGTTTAAAATAGATTTTTTAAAAAAAATTTTGGCTTGGGTCTTAAAAACTTTTAATTTTAATTTCATTTTCAAAATTTTTGTTTTTTAAACTTCTTTTGTTATTTTACTAAAAACAAAAAAATTTTGGTAAATTTTTTATTAAAATAAAAACCTAAGTTCTTTTTTTTTTTTTAAAATTTTAATGTGTTTTTTTAAAAATAATTTTTTTTTATTTTTATATTTTGTAAAAATTTTAAAAATTTTTTTTAAACAAAAAAAAACATTAAATATTTTTTAAAATAATTCAAAAGTAAAAAATTTTAAAATTTAAATCTTGGGGGTTTTATTTTTTCTAAATATTGATTAATTTAAAAATACTTTAAACACAAAAAAAATTTTTAATTTGTTTGTAAATTATAAATAAAACTGAAAAATTTATTTTATTTTTTTAAAAACTTTAAAAAATTAAAATTTAAAATTTTTAGGCCGGGTTTTTTTTGGCTTAAGACTTGTTTCCTTGAACCAAAACAACAATAATTTTAAAAAATAATTTTAAAAGGGAGTGTTTTAAAAAAAAAAATAAGTTGAATTTCATCCGAAAAAATTTCAGTAAATTGTTAAACAAGGAAAATTTTAAACGGAAAAGGATGATAAAACTTTTAAAAGACTTGGGTTTTATTTTAAAAAGGCTTTAAAAGGTATGCTTTTTATTAGTTTTATCTTTTTTTACCAAATTTAAAAAATTTTATAAAAATTCCTAACCAAAAAAAAAAATCTTCAATAAAATTATATTTTTTATAAATAAAATTAATTTACTAGTTTTTCCCAAGGTTAAAAAAAAATATTTTTATTTAAATAAATTATTTTAAAATAAAAAAACTTGAGCGAAAAATATTTTAAATTTTAAATATAGTTTTAATTTTTTTAAGTAGCGGAAAGATAACATATTATTTTCCTTAAAAATATAATATCAAGACATGTACGCTATGATTTAAAGGTGTATTTCTGATTTATTACATATTATCTTAATCTTAAATCATTACATTATAAAGACATGACATTTGAATAGATCTAACGAAAATTGTTTACAAGTTTATAATTTGGCTTTCTTGGATTATTGAATTTATCATGACACAATGCTGGGTGTCTATAAAGTGTATATAAGGCTTTTATAATTATTAAAACATATCAGATAACATGTATAAACTTTGCACATTGTTATATGGCTACGTAAACTATTTTTCCTTGCTATTAACAGGACATGCCTACCGTGGGTGGACGGTCCACAGAGGAAGTCAGACAAGTATTAATTGTAAGCACTCATACACCTACATAGGTCGAGTGATACCTCATTTTAAAGAGTTCAGATATTAAAGTTGAATAACGCAATCCGCATCTCAATACGACGATCCAGTTAGATTTTTCAGCACATAATGGTACCAAATAAACCCCGCCAATTCTGATTGGATAAAACTTTTAAGATGCGGACTGCGGTGTTCAATTCTAATAACCGAGCTCTTTAAAACGAGGTATCACTCGGCCCATGTTTACAATTAAGATTTGTTTGACTTCTTCTGTGGGCCGTCCACCCATAGTAGTAGGCATGTCATGTAAATAGTTTCCGTAACCATATAACCTTGTGCAAAGTTTATACATGTTATCTGATATGCTTTATTAAATATTAACCTGTGCCAATATATGATAACAATGATTAATTACTCCCAAAGTTTGACTAGTCTATAGTTTAGTTTAAACTAAATTAGTGAGAAACTATTACATGATGAGCACAGAAAATATGAAGAGGGAAAATATTGGAATTATAGTTCTTAGTTACTAACAAGTTAAATCGGCTTGTAACGAACGAGGCAACTTTGTCAACGGACCACTTTATTTACAAGACAGTGTTATTGTATTGTAGGTAACAGAGAGCTGTCACTACTAAGATAAAGGCAGGATTTTGTTGAATAATATTAGATATCTTATAATTAAAGCAGCATTTTAAAGTTTGTTCTAAAATGTATGATGTTTGAACATGTGGATAAAAAATGGAGGGTAATAAATATTTTTATTGTAAACTCATTATTGCTAAAGTTTTGGTAAAAATGTATTTTGTAAATTAAAAGTCATTTTTTTATAAATTCTACAAATTTTAATTTTTATAAGAGCGCTTTCGCCGGTTAAGGCATCTTCAGTTGTAATACAGTATATAAAGAAAACATATATGAATAGAAATAACAAAAAAATCACATGTAAAACAATAATACTAGTTAAATTAAATTTAAGTGACTAAGTTTGATAAGAATTATTATGAATTAAAATATGGCTTAGAGTTTTCAATTTTCGATGATATTTCTTCTTTAATTAAAGGTAAAAATATACTACTAAAATTTAGAGACGGTTGGAAAATACATTCATCTTTCAAAACTGCCATACATGCACTTTCAATTTGATTTCTCTTGGTCCATAAAGGTTCTTTTAAAATTACACTTGTAGAATTAAAATTGATATCATGTTTTTCATTAATAGCATGTTCAACTAATTTTGATTTTTCTGTATTTTCTTTTTTATAATTGTAATCATTTATTCTTTTTGAAATTGGTCTTGAAGTTTGACCTATATAAGTTTTATTGCAATCACAATCAATTTTATATATTACATTCTTTGTTTCTTGTTGTTTATTATTTATTTTATTTATTGTTTACAGAGAAAAATGTATTTTACTGCAAGTATTTACAGCATCCAGAGAATGCAGTAAAATTTATTTGTTACCAAAGCTCCGCTAATTATAGGCTTTAAATTCAAAATAAGGTATCAACAGATTTGTAATAAAATTAGCTACATATTACTGCTTTTGTGTAAAATTGATTAACCTAATAGTTAAAAGACATTTTTATTTTAAATTTCTAAACAACTGCCAATTTATAATGGGTGAAGTTAATTCATTGGTTACACACAGTTTAACAGTGTAAATTAAAGAAGTGTGCCGAATATCCCGTCAATTGATTGAACCGTTCTTGAGTTATTAATTTGTTTGTACAAAACACTAATACAAACACTTTGTACAAGTAGGCACTAAACAGGGCGGAATTTCCTAAAACCTTACCACTCATTTTCTGCTGTAAATAAGTTATGTTGTTAGGACAACTTTTTAGTAGCACCCTGTATATTAGATAGTTTACGCAAGTTGTGGATATAGCACAATATTTATACTTATGAGACTGGTTTTGTGCTTTGTTATTATCTTATGAATGTTTAAGTTAGTTTATTATCAGACCGTTACTAATTGTACTATAATCTATTCAATGTGACGTAGACTGTTTAGTGGTTTTGTTTATAATGATATTAATTTCATGTGAAAATGACAAATTCAGATGGCAATGCTAGTAAACAAATTTAACAATCTTGTTCAAACTTTTTATATAATACTTTTTTTGTAAGTACTGTATTTTAATATGATATTTTAAACGATGTATTCTGAAACCAACTAAGATTTATTTCTCAGAAGTAAAAAAAGGTTCCACCATTCCCTTGGAAAATAAGAAGTACCACACGTTTTAGAAAATTTTAGAACATTTGTGGCAATGAAATACTATTTTTACAACAACAAAACTGCTATCTAGTGCTTATAAATAGTTCTCGTCATGTCAAAACAAAATTATTGATTTAGAAAATAAATTATATTTTTAACTGAAGTAAACTTATAAATTAAATTAACTGTCTTTACTTGTCATGTTTTGCTTTATTAGGTCCAACCAATGATTTGTTGGGTTAAAACACAGTTAAAACGTGGCTGGTTCTAAATTTAAAAATTACAACTTTAAGGCGAACGGCTTCCCCAGCCCTTCCCACTACAGACAGAGTGTAATCCAGTACACCAACTGCTATGTAGGGTTTCACGAGGAAAGGCTTAACACTCCTCTATTGGTTACATTGATTTTATGAGTAGTTTTAATTAAACAAACATCTTTTTTCACTAATCGTTACAATATCTAACATCTATATTACAATCATTTAAACGATAATCATAATAATCGTTATGAGGCCTAAATACAGGGCGTTTGTTCTAAAACGCAACCCATGATTTGAAATAAAAATGACAAACATAACATACATCTATAACACATTTTGTTATTATTTACATTTATTACTACTATTTACATGATTTTAATTAAATCTTTATTTAGTTTTTAAAACAAAATATTTTGTTTTAAAATATCCTCCACATTAAACACTCTCTGGTCTTTCCTCAAAACCATGTTTCTAACCTCAACTTAATGACATTGCAAGAAACCCAAATAAAGTGGACAACAGTGCAACATTATAAATCAGTTGATAGCGAAGGAATAAGAAGAAGAACCATAACTACTAACCTCTGAATTTATAATTATCTTAAACATTAATTTTTTGAACTTGTAAATAGGGGTGTTTAAAAAGAAATACCCTGTATAAATTAATTACAGATTATCATTCAACGTATGGTAAACCCCCTCTACTTTCGTAAAAATGTAAATGAGTCAAAATTCAATAGTATCCTACAAAATTTAAACTACAACAAAGCTGTTAATTAAGTGAAAGATAAATAATTGAGGAAAATTAATTAAACGCACGAAAGCCACAAACAAATCACTAAGAAAACATAATACGAATAGTCTTATGTTAATAATATTATTATTTGAATTGATACTATTACTGGATAAACACATCTTAAAAATGATTTTTTTTAGTTTACAAACATAAGACTTACCTATATATTATTTATTTAGCTACCTAACCAACACCATTAATGACTTTTAGGTTAAGATCACAATACCTTGGGTTAATTACAAAGAAACAATTATTGCACATCGATATAAAAGTACATTATTTACAAATGACAGGAAAATAAAACTCATATAGGAGGAATAACACAATAAATACTTTATTTATCAACATAACCTAACATATAACAAGACAAAAATTCCTACAAAACATGTTTTTTTTTTTTAATTTCTCCCCTCGTGGTGTAAAGTCAGTTCCGTCCGAAATAGACCTTTCATATAGTCTGTACGAGTATATTCACACTAGACTTCCACATTCTATACTTTTCTATGCCTTAAACTGTTTTTATTTATCTATATTTATTGTATTGTATATTAATTTATTTTTATTGATAGTACGTTTTTTTGTTCGTATTTTTAAATTATTACTCTTGTTATTTTCTTATTGTTTATATGTTTACTTTTGTTAATTTTATTAGTTGCTTAGATGTTTATTCTTAATTATATTACCTTATTATAATTGTCAAATATATTCAGGCCTACATAAGATATATTTTGTTTTTGTCGATGAAATCATGTATGAAAATCCGGATTTAAGAAGTAATATTTATCTCTATGAATATGAAGAGACCAATTATAGATGTTCCTACAGCCTATATAAATAATACAACATTGATAATATTAGTCGAAGAATAATAAAAAAATAATAAATATGTAAGTTTAAAATTGTATATATTGTATAGTAAATATGTTAACTTTGAATCTTTCTTCAAAGAGCCATAGGCTAGAGAATTGTACTATGAATTATCATCATCATCAGTTAGTTATATAATCAGTTTTAATATTCAATTTATTATTTATTTGTCTTAACTTGTATTTCTCTAGCTTAGTGTTTTGATACTTTTAGCTATTTATTTATTTATTGACCTCCTAACACTTAGTGCAGTAGCTCGTTTCATAGTTGCTCAGTTCCGATTATTTATGACTTGTTCATATAATTTACATATATATATATATGAACGAGTCATACTGTATATATAACAAGTTCATATAACGTACTGTACCTATGGCTCCTTGAGCAAAGATTAACACGTTAACACATTTAATATACAATATATACAATGTTAAACTTAAATATTTATAATTTTTATATTATTCTTCGACTAATATTATCAACGTTGTATTATTTATATAGACTGTAGGGACATTTGTAATTGGTCTCTTCATATTCATAGAGATAAATATTACTTCTTAAATCAGGATTTCCATACATGATTTTATCGACAAAAACAAATATATGCCCAGCCAAGCCTTCTTGAACACTTAAATATCGATGTGGCTTTTTTGTAATGAGAGTTAAAGTGCTTAGAAAATGTGACAAATTATTATCCATTGCGGTTGAGACCTATGTCCATATTGAAATATAAGTTCCATGAAGAATTAAATCACTATTACACTAAATATTGCATCATTTACAGTAATGCAATTGAATAATAACTTAATTGGAAAAGGAATAAAGATATGACTTGTAGGTTATGTTAAGAAAGCAATAGTTTGAATTCTTCTTTGAAACTTATACTTCAATATGAACATTGGTCTCGACCACAATGGATAATAATTTGTCACATTTTCTAAGCACTTTTACTCTCCTTACAAAAAAAACCCTAAATATATATATTAAGTGAATTGTATAACTATGACGTGGTTTATTGTTAAAAAATCTAATAGCATAAATAAATTATTTGAATAAATAAAAAAAACTACATGTATAAAACTTGATGTTGAAATAATCGATACATTTGAATTTGTAACAATAGTAAAATATTCAGTTCTTAGGTTAGGTACCACTATGGTGACTAAATAAACTTTTAGGCATAACACTCTATTGATTTGAAAATACAGTACAGGCTGAATTGTTTGTTTTATTAAAAAAGAGGGATTCGAAAGCTACTGTGTTAAATGTACAGTTTATGTATGAATTAAGTACTTGATTTATGTAAATTGAAGTTTTATTTTGGAGAAAAGTTAGCATTTAAGACTTGATTATGTGTACAATGTATGATAGGGAATCCATGCTTGTGAAATACTCAGGGAATATTTGGATTGTATGTGTATCATCTAGAAATTCCTGTAAATTGCCAATATAATGATTGGGTTGTAAATCTTTTTAAATAATCATGTTAAAACAAATTCATATGAGTTATAACAACTTTAACTAAATCAAGTTATATTCGTATGATTACAATAATAGATTTATTGGAGTTTTTATAGAAGAGTCTAGGACAAAATGCTGATAGTCGCTTTTTTTGTTTTTTTCGAATTATTGTAAAATTTCAAATCCAAACTGAATTACAATATGTAGGGATAGTAAAACATGCAACAACGCTGATAGTCTGGAAGACAAAAGATGTTTTAGATTTGCCATACAGGCCAAGAATGATGGTTGTCATTAGTATCTGCAAAACCGATGATAGTCAGTCTGCGATGTTTGTAGCACTGATCAGCTTTTGCTTAGTTTCTGTACTTTTATGCTAGTGAAAGTGAGGTTATGTTTTGATGAGGCTACTGTTAGCAGTTTTATTATTTAAAATGAGTGATTTCAGTGATATTGAGTGTTAAGTGAACTTGAAATCATCTACCAAATAGAAGAAATCATGGTCGTGTAAGTGGTGTTATGAAAAATATGAAACAGGTAATGATGCGATTCATGTTCGAGACAACACAATAACTATACTATCATACGCTTCTGTCACTATCTGGTATGTGTTTTAAAGAAACTGTATTCGATTACACTTTAGTTTCGATAGATTAGGAGCCACTCATATTTAAAGTGCGACCGCAATATGGCTTTGATAAACAGTATATTTCCTGCTGAAGTACCTAATGATTGGATAAATGAGACAAAAAAATGCAAGATCAAAACCAACGCCTTTCGAAGTAATTGAAGCGGATTTAACTTTGTTACTTGGACAGTATATATTTTCTAAATTTTACCCCCGGAAATGCCCTTTTGGAACTAGGCCTATCCAGGAAATTCGATTCATGATAGAGCATACAAGACTTGTTGAGCATATGAATTCTTACTTTGACAGCTTTACAGTGACTCCTTTGATGTCAACGTCGTAGTTTAAAGACATTGTTAGTGAATTGGAGATACCAGAAAACAGAAATTTCACCTTGCCAACTCCTTTGCGTGAAGGTAAGTTTATTTTATTATTTTTATTATATGCTACCACATTTTTTACTATAATAAATTCCTAACTGAGACTAATCTAACCTAGTAACGTAAAAATAATTTCAACCAATAGGCCATTATCACTCAATGTTCTAGATTTAGTATAAAGCTATAGTCGATTAGGTTTTTAAAAAATTTCAAATTGCCACAAGGCGAATCCTCGCACTAATATTTCAATAAAACCTAACCAATGACATTGGTTTCAGAGCTGATTCCAGTGAATGCAGCAACATCCAAGGACATCATGACTTGAAACAATTCTGTTGACCATCAGCCTACAAGTACCCAAACTAAGGTAAAGTTTAACAAAACGACCATTGAAAAATTAAATATTTAGTTAAAATTGGTTAAAAATAAGCTTATAATATTACTAATAAATTAAAATACAATAATAAAGTTAAATTGAGCATAAGCATAAGATGGATAATTTACTAATAATGGGCATTTTTATTTTCAGATCATTGTCATCGAGCTGAATATCATTATTTTTCTCTACATAGTAGTATATTACATTTTTATACTGAAATATAGTCTACAATAGTATTTGAATGGTTGTATTATTACTGGTAACCTAAGGATCTAGAAATAAACACTAATTTTATACTTAAATTGTTTTGGTGCTGTGTAAAAATTGAAATAAAAAACGCTCTAGTGAAAAGTTATCAAAAAGTGACTATCATCATTTTTGCATTGGACTCTTGTCATTAATCATACTCACAGGCTAGCTCATGAATAAAATATTTAATCATTTTATATAATCTCTAATGAGGTCTTATACATGATGGAGGGTATGTTTAGAAATTTGAACTAATCGATGGCTAAGAAAAAAATTAATAAAATTACTGTAGTGGACTTTCAGTTAAAGTAAAGTGGTCATTACAAGTATAATGTGTTATATATTTTGGGCCATGATATTTACAGTCATTGAATAAAATCATCCCCACTTCCTGTTATACTTAGTATAAATACAATTAAAAAAACATACCTTCGGGTTGGTGAGGGTGGCGATCGCTTCACTTAGGTGTTTTAGCTTGAGGGTGGATTTCTCTTCATCTTCTATGAGCTGGACGGAGTTCTGCCTTGCCGGGGGATGGGCAGTCGCCTCTGGGGCTGTACGACCCATCATGGCTGCCATAGGGCACCCCGACATCTTGGCAACCCTGCTAAAGAATCAACGTGTTAACTTCTGACATTTAGTTGGAGTTTTAAAAAGATATAGTATAGTAAAACTAAACGCTACACATTTATTTTCTAAGCAGAACTCCTATGTTTAAATGTTTTACTACAGTTAAATTGTCGTGGTTCCTAATACAACTTGATACTGAATAGTAAAAATCTGTATCTATGTTATACAGAAAAGGTAAACACGTTTTGAAGGGTTTTATTTATTTGTTTAGGTAATTAATATGTTGTTTGGTAATATAAACTTAAAATGTTCAAAATTACAACCGTTACCGGCAATTTGCTAATACAGATTGGCAAACCGATCTGGTAAGGGATCTCGTTAAACTTCAGCCATGTTAATCTCAGGCTAAAAAAGCTATTTTAAATTATCAGTTGAAAAGTGTTTCTATCAATAAGTTATAATTTGTATACATTCTTCTGAAACAACCGTATACCCTCCCGTAAACCTTTAATTATTTTTTCAGTTAAAAGTATATAAATATCAACTTAAAAAATAGGTAAAAACTAATCACAATCATTACATAGTACGTCTATACGTTCTTTAAGTATTAAATCTTAAACTAATCGTGAAAAACAATTTATGTTTCACCGAGAGATTTCCTGTATTTAATTTCATTTAGAAGACCTTTATTATAACATGTACACTGAAAATAATAGTAAGGTCTTTTGTAGCACTACATCACGGTGTACGCGTGTGCAGGTGTAACTATTGGATATGTAAATGGGGATTGGCACTAGATCAGTCATGTGACTGCTGGAAGTCTATAAAAACAATGCATCACATAGTTACAGAGTGCCCCCTAGCTCTTTTATAGAGGGATTAGCTATCAAAATTAAATTACTTTGGCAGGTTCTTAATGGCTTGATGGATTGGATTTAGCTTTGTGACAGGAGATCACTTGATATTTTTTACTAATATCACATGACCTTTTTACACTAATAACATTATATATTTTAAATTAATAAATGGTAACTGACGAAAAAACCATACGCTATATTTATATATACACAATAGTGCATAGTTATCCAAAGGGTGCCTTTTTTTAAACAAGAAAATTGTGACTCTACACGTAACAATTTTGTTTACAACGTAGGTACTTTCCAAGATGGAAAGGCTTGTGTCATAATAAAAATTAGTATTGTTTTTTTGAGACATTATTAATTTAAAATTATTTTTACGGCCTAAGAAAATTACACGCACAAGGCCGTTATGACAGTTAATACGAAGAGTTGTTATCTGAGCTACCAATAATTTAAGTGGTGACTAAAATATCGACTGATTACAAACAGTAAATATTGTTTTAAAAATTATCAGCATGAGATATCATTAACATTTAGAAAGGACGGAGCATGTATTTTATTGAGTTTGATATATTTGTTATCGTACATATTCATCCTATTTCTAAGAGTTGTTTTGAATACGTATGATCAAAACTTTTCATCAATGTAGAAATATGAAATAAAGACTCATATAACTTGTCCATCCGGATTATGCATTGACTCCAAAACTAACAAATAAATGTTACTGTTTATTATATCTTCTTAATATCATATTACGCGATGTTTAGGATAACAAACAAGTCAACGTCACAAAACACAAATTTAATATAGAATAATTATAAACAGTAAAAATATTACCTTGATATATTTCAGTAACCATTTTCATATCAGAGGATCTCAAAAAGAAACCAGCATAATATTTGCTGTACATTTTGCACTATATTATATTCTGAACTTGTGTAGTGTGACGTCAACTTGTTTAATTTTTTATTGCAGCTTATATGTTTATTATTATTATTATTACATGCGAAAAAGACCAGTAAATGATCACGCAAAGTTCACTTATGGGTCGTCCTTTTTCTCCTTTGCCAAGCAGCCTTCAATTTTTCTTTCATAATGGATCTGCGTTCTTCTGTCCATTTAGCTCCTGTTTTCTTCTTTTGGTCTCTCTCTGATTCTACTTCCCATTTATAAATTTTGGATTTATAGGTGGATCGGTCCGAAATATCATTGATAGAAATCTGGGCTCTGGACAAATCCTTCCTGATTTCCGAGGTCCACTTATTGGTTAAAATATTTTCAGTGTTCTCTAGTAAGATTTTTGTTAGTCTATTTTCAGGAAGACGCTTGATATGCCCGTAAAATTTTAGGCGTCTTTTTCTGATATCCGCGGCTAAGTTTGAGAATTCTTCCACTCTAGTTCGGGACTGAAGTCGGTATCCTTCATCAGTGAGTCTTGGGCCGAGAATCTTCCTGATGATTTTCCGTTCTTCTTTAAGGATGTTTTCAAGTATCCCTTTTCTGGTCAAATCAAGAGTTTCACTCGCATATAGGACTTCAGGTTTGATGACGGTATTGTAGTGGTGAATTTTGGTAGAAATTGACAGGTATTTTTTGTTATATATGTTTTGAGTACGACCAAAAGCCCTCTTCATCTTTTGGATCCGGGAGTCCAAGGCTTTAAGTTCTTTCCCTGATGGTTCAAGGATTTCTCCTAGGTATCTGAACTCTGTTACTTTTTCGATATCGCCATATTTTGTGTTCAAATTTTCTAGGTCACAGAAGTTGGTTATTACCTTTGTTTTTGAAAAAGAAATCTGTAGGCCAATTTTTTCAGCGCACTCCTTGAGGGTTTCGATTTGGGCAATTGCCTGTTGACGGGTTTCGGCCAGGATGGCTAGGTCATCTGCAAAGGCCAGGCAGGTAAGTTTTGTTTGATTTCTGGAGATTTTCAAAGGGTTCCAGTTTCCTTGTTCTTTTAGTTTGTTTTCCCACTCTCTCATGACTTTGTCTAGGGCTATGTTGAAAAGGAGGGGAGATAAGCCATCGCCTTGTCTCACACCAGTTTTTATCTGGAATTTTTCCGAAAGATTCCCCATGAACTTTACTTGAGAGGTGGTGTCAGTAAGTGTCAATCGGATAAGTGCCCTGGTCTTCTGGTCTAGTCCGTATTCTTCCAAGGTTTGTAGTAGGGATTGTCGGTCGATGGAGTCGTAGGCTTTCTGGAAGTCGACAAAAGTACAGATGGTGGGTTTTCTACGGGTGTTTCTGTATTTTAGGAGGGTTTTCAGGTTAAGGATTTGTTCAGCACAGGACCTGTTGGGCCTGAAACCTGCTTGGTATTCCCCTATGAGTGGTTCTACTTGTTCTTGTGTTCTTTTCAATAGGGCAGCCGAGAGAATTTTGTAGGGGACTTGTAGTAGGGAGATTCCTCTGTAGTTGTTCACGTCTGTTCGGTCTCCCTTTTTGTGTAGTGGGACGATGAGGGCATTTGTCCAATCTTCCGGTAGTTTCTCTGTTATCCAAATTTCTTCAATGATTTTAGTGAGTTCTGTTATTGAGTTACTTCCCATGTGTTTCAGTAGTTCGGCAGTGATGTCATCACTTCCGGATGCTTTGTTGTTTTTAAGTCGTTGGATATGTCTTTGAATTTCGTCTAGGTCAGGGGCGAGTGAGTCCGTGTGTGGGTTCAGGTGGGGTTTTGGTTGGAACTTTTCAGTGGGTTCGGGACAGTTAAGTAGAGACTCAAAGTAACGGGCAAGTTCTTTAGTATTTTCCTGGTCTGTTAGCGCCAAATTTCCGTCTTGTTTTCTGAAGCAGAGGTTTCTAGGCGTATATCCATTGAGACGGGATTTAAAGACTCTATAGAAGTCCCTAGTATTGTAGTTTCTGAAGTCTTGTTCAGCCGACTTAAGTTGGTTTTCCAAGTACTTCCTCTTGGTTTGCCTGATAAGTTTGGAGGCTTGCTTTCGGGCTTCCCTGAACTTCTTTTCAGTTTCTGGAGAGCGGTTGCTAATAAATTTTTGGTAGGCAATTTTTCTCATGAGAATTGCTTGGTCACATTCTTCGTTCCAAAAGGGGTGTCTGTTTCTTTTCCGTTGTGGAATCTGTTCTTGGGCATTCTTGATGATTTTCTCATGGAATTCTTCCCAGGTTTTTGCTGGGATTCTCTCCCATATTTCTTTGAGGTTGGATTTTTCCAGTAGCTGTGTGTTGAGCTTTTGGCTGACCTGGCATTTCTGGTAGAAGCGTTTTGGAGTGAATTTGACTTTTATTCGGATTAAATGATGATCCGAGTCGATGTTAGCACCTCGTCGAACCTGAACATTATGTACTTCTTTTTGTGCAGGGAATGAAATAGCTATGTGATCAATCTGATGTTTCCCACATTGGGTGTTGGGGCATTCCCAGGTGAAGAGTTTGTTGGGGTTTTTCCGAAGTGAAGTTGACATGATTTTGAGGTCGAACTGTTGGCACATCTCGATGAGGCGTTTACCATTTTCATTGGTGTTTTTGTGGGCAGAGAATCTTCCTGCTGTTTTCCTGTAGCATCTCTCTTTGCCAATTTTTCCATTGAAATCTCCTAAGAGTATGATTGTATCCTTCTCAGGGATTTTAGTGAGAGTTGCTTCGAGTTTGGACCAGAAGTCTTCAGTCTGAGTCTGATCTTTACATTTGTTAGTGGGAGCATGAGCATTTACAAATGTATAATGGCGGTTTCTACATTGAAGTCTGAGAGTCATTAGTCTGTTGCTTATTGGTTTTATTTCTTTGACTGAATTTATGATCTTTTTGTGGACTAGGAAGGCCATGCCTAGTATTGGGGTGGCCTTGCCTACAGTTCTACTGGTTTTACTTTTGAATATACGGTAGTTCCCGTAGTCTGCTGTTTCTGACTCTGTGAGTCTTGTTTCTTGAAGGGCTAGTAGTTGGATTTTTTGTTGGTCTAATTCTGATGTTAGTCTCAGGAGTTTACCTACTTGAATTAGTGTGTTGATGTTAAAGGTACCAATGTAGAAGGGTTTTTTAGTGGGAAGTTTGTCAGAGAGCTCCGACTCTCTCTTTCGTGTAAGTCCGGTCCCTCCAGAATCCGAATGGCCGGTTGCCGCTTTCGTATTCACTTGGCGGGTGGATTGGTTACCACCTGGAGTAATGTTGTATTTACTTGCACGATTCATAGTGAGCTTGTTCTCAAGAGTTGAGTTGATTCTTAGTAGAATCGGAGTACAATCAGGCTGGTTAGTTCCTGAAGGGTGTTTTAACAGCCGCTCCAACTAGGAGAACAGACGCTGACCAGAAGCCGACCCACTGGGTTTACAGACACAACTGGAATTTGGGTGTTCGCTATCAGTTTCACCATATTTTCATATGGCTACTCACAGGTTTTGGTTTTGGTTCCTCTGCCTTTCCTACCGTTGGGAGTACTTATCCTCTTCCGCTAGCAAAGTCATTGACCTGTTTTCATCCGTGACCCTGGCGGGGGCCCTTACAGGGTGCTACCATCCGGGCCAGATGGACCCTGGTTTTTTAACGAGGTTGTTACTCCTCCGACTAATAATAAACTTATATGTTTATTATTACTACTATTGGTGTTTATCAACAAACTTGCCAATCAGTAATTACACTTGTTTAAAGCTAGTAAACATTATTTTTTTGGCCCAAACAAAATATCGTGTATTTCCACCATTACAAAGAGTCCGTACATTTTTTATCTTCCTTGCCTGAGTTTCTTAGGCAATATGAAAGTACAGTATAGAGCAATTCAGTATAATTTTCCTTTTTTAGGCGTATTTAGTATATTCAGAAATATTTTATTTGCTATTAACTATTTTTACATAGCTGCTATTTTTTATCTAGCTTAGAGTTTTTTTAAGATAAACTACTATGTCTGTAGTAACAATCAACATATTAATGTTATAATACAGTGTAAACATTTTGTTGATAATTTGCTAGAATAACATGATAATCGTTACATATCGCGGACAAATACACTCCAATCGAACTTCACACAACGACTCGTTACGTATCACAGCTCAGTTTTACTCCAGTCGACCTTCACACAACTACTAGTTACATACGCGGCCCAGACTCACTCTAGTCGACCCTCACACAACTACTAGTTACATACACGGCCCAGACTCACTCTAGTCGACCTTCACACAACTACTAGTTACATACGCGGCCCAGACTCACTCCAGTCGCCTTCACACGATTCGTTACATATCTAGGCCCAGACTTACTCCAGTCGCCTTCACACAACTACTAGTTACATACGCGGCCCAGACTCACTCTCGTCGACCTTCACACAACTACTAGTTACATACGCGGCCCAGACTCACTCCAGTCGACCTTCACACAACTACTAATTACATACGCGGCCCAGACTCACTCTAGTCGCCTTCACACGATTCGTTACATATCTAGGCCCAGACTTACTCCAAGTCAGACTTCACACGATAACTCGTTACATATCACGGCCCAGTCACACTCCAAGCGAGAATAATTAGATAGAAGAGAATAATTGTAAGTTCATCGTTAATAGTCACTCTAACCCAATTGATAAAGCCAGTGAACTCGGAGATTGCGAAGTTCGAAACATTGCGATCCTACCACTTGAAGAAGTCAAACATTGAACATGATACTCAAACACTTCGGGACCAAGCGATCAATTAATTACTAAGCTCTAAGCAAATATCAACTTTCAAAAAGGTTAATATTTGCTTTTTGTACTCACCTGTGTGAAATTCAAATTTTGGCTAGAGAATTTAGGTATTTTGGTATGGACCAAACTCAAAAACTGTTTTATAAGTATTATGTATCAATGTCGATTTGTGGATACACAATTTTACTCTTTACACAATTAATATTGAAATATAATAATTTTTACTTAATTATGTTTATGCTTTACAGCCTATCATATTTATTTTGTGTGATCCAGATATTTAAGTTTAATAGTATGTGGATACTACGCCAGGTGGAGTAGAATCAATTAATTTCATGTTACTTTCTCAGAGTTATTAGTTCTGTTGCGTTTCTCCATTTTACGCCGAGGTCGATATTTTTCAAATCTCACGAAAATACGCTCCCTAACCGTTTTCTCTCACTCTCTACCTAGATTATTTAACCACGAAGCACATCATATGATAGATGGTATGGTATGGTAAACCTGTTGAAGGTTGATGTGACATTCACTGACAGCTATTACACCCCGTGTTTTATTTTCGTACCTCCCCTTATATCATGTCTTACTAAATTCAACATTTATAATGTTTCTACAAACCCCCCAAGGTTTATAAGATATTGTATATGGTTATAGAAAATTAGTATTTCGTTTATAATAAATTCAGCTAGAAAACTAACAATATACTGCAAAAAAAGTATCTATAAAATTGTTGTGCTTTAAAATAAATTGTACGCGTATTTAACACTAAATTCATGTAATCACACATGTATTTGAGTCATGTAAGCCATGTGTGTGATTTAAATTTTAAATGTAATGTTAAAGAATACAACCATTGTCGTTCTGGACAGGATATAATAACATAGACAACTTTACAAAGAAACATTTAACATTTTTTTTTTTTCAAGGTGTGGAGATAAAAATTCATTTACGAACGAGGCGTGGGACTCTCGGTTTCCCGAAATACCCTGTAAAAACCCCTCTTCTACTAACAGCTTTTAATAATTTTCCTTTAATTTATAATTTCCTTTAATTATTTAATTTAATAATACTGTTATTTGTGCTCGTTTATATTATTTAATAATATGAAGTTTTAATTCAAATTTTGATATTTAGGTAAATTTTGTATTTTATTACAGTCATTGAATTAGTACCATACAACTAAATTATACGACAACTAACCGGTTTTTAGGTTGTAATAATCACCTAAAGAGGTATATAATTAATTTTATTGCCTTATTAAGTGATAAATATTCTAGGTTTTAAATCAATTTCATCAATACATTTTTCATAAATAAATATCTTTAAAAGTGATATCAATTAACCTTATTATTTATCTAAATATATTTCAGTAATGTTTATGGAGTTTAAATTTTAACTAAAGCTTAATTGCAAATCCTATCAATGATAGATAAAATCAATGAAACAAAATCAGGGATGCAGGGAAATTAATTCTACTTTTAATCACACTCACTAGCGGATATATTAATTAGCTCGGCCGAGCTGATCTCTGAAATTATTAATCTGCGTTTAGTTGTCAAAGCAACGCCCATGTGGTGATTAAACCTGCATAGGCATTTCCAAACGCGATTTGTAATGATCATGAAGTTCATTATTATTTAGTTAGTAAACGTTTATTAGAATCCGTTGTATAGCAATAAAAAACCTCTCAGAGACTGCCAAATGCAATGGTATATGTATATGGAATGGTATGGTATATGGTATATATAGGTATAATTAATTACAAATTACAACACTGGTATAAGAGATATATGAACTGTATATCTCAGACATGAGTCATAGCTTGTGCGTATTTTAAGACGAATATGAATTATTACGTGAGTATATGATGAGTGTAGTCTAGTTACTAACTGAGTTCGACTGTTCCTCAGAAAGGGCCATTTATTAATAGCACAATAGCCAAGGCAACTAAAGGACCTACAGCTTTACATCCGAACCACGTAGTGTTGATCTGATGTTCACTTAATTGATAAGCCTGATACTCAGTTCTCTTCCCTACACAACATACGAACACTAAATACCACTCAGCAAGGACACCCCAGAGCTCTCTAGTAGTGGCTACGTCGATGACCACCATTAGCGGACGCCATGACAGTAATGAGAGGTGAGCTTAGAACCTATCACCAACAATCTCTACGACACTTAGTCCCCCAAGTAACTGGGTTACAGCACTGCGCCACTATTGCGGACAAAAACATATATATCAAAACATATACATGTTAAACCTAAATAGTTTAAAAGGTAAAATGTAATCTGTTCTTAAATAAACAGTAGAGATATATGAGAGACGACGCCCTGGTTTTTATGTTTATACTTTGTGAATATTGAATTCAGTCATCTAGGTGTCATAAACTCGATTAATATAAGAATAAATGCACTGGTAAATTGGCTGTTATTGATAAGTGAAACGAGATCTGTAAATTCGCTTATGACTTCGAACGTACACTTTAGAAAAATTTTAATTTTGGCTAAAGAATTTAGGTATTCTGGTATGGACCAAAAACTGTTTTTTAATTAGAATATCACAATATCGATTTTTGTATACGCAATTTCACTCTTTACAAAATTAATTGTAATTTCGTTCGTATTCATTGGTAAATAAAGAGTTTATATCAAATAGGCTGCAAATTCTGCTAGGTGTTATTGGAAGCAGAAAATGTATGACATTCTTTTTAACTAAACTAGAATATTTATAGGTTATGTACTTGCCAAATAAATGGTAACCAAGAAGTATGTCAATGCCAATGTTCATATAATGGTGTCATTATATGTTATTTAATTGATTCAATATTTTTAATGACAACAGTAAACCATTAATGACGAAGAATTCGCATTTGTACTGTAGCATTTAACTAACAACTCTTATTTAATAAGTAAACAAAGTGTTATTAGCTGTTGTGACTAATTTCAACCAAAGTCATTAATTTTTATTACACAGTAACAGAGGACGAGATTAGGACTGATTAGTGCTCTGCTGCACCTAACCAAGAACGTTCTATAAACTGAGGTTTAAATATTCTTAATAACAGAACAACTCATATTATTCACATCTTAAAATTATGTATTTAAAATGGATTTGCCATTATTGTATCCAACAAAATTTTATCTTATCTGAGCCTCCAAATAATAGCTTGAAGCCAATTTTAAATCATGGTAAGAAAATAAAATTACTTTTAATTAAATTCGTAAATCTCAAATTACGAAATTCTATAACAACATCAGCATTTCCGCGTCTGTACATTACCATTGAAAAGGGTACGTTGAAGGCCATCCAATAAAGATGAAATTCAATGGAAAAATAATAGGTCATTACTCTCAAATGTTTTATTGCGGAATGATTGGTCTGTTATGTAGTCGTCAAATCGTCCAGTAATCAATTCCGTGTTTATGCTTTATTATTTAAGTTGCTTCAGCAAATCCAATATTGTTTTCTGCACAGCAATATGAGACCTCATAAGTACTTATACATGTATCAAATACTAGTTTATTAGTCATTTACACGAAGTACTCGGTATTTTATTCCTCTTAGAATTAATGAACATGTACATGTACTCTGTACTAATAAGCGCTCAATACTCAACGACATGACAATACATACCTATTGGCACTGGAATTATTCACGAAAAAGGAAGTTCTTATACACAAGTTACCAATCTTTAGGTCTTTCATACCTATTGCTATAGTTTCTCCGACTACTACTTGGGTGTTATCGTGGAATTTCAAATAATTTCTCTAAAAATCGACCTTTGCAACTATAACAAAGCTTACTACAAAAATAATATATTTTTGACAGTATAAGTGAAGTGCTTTAACTCAGCTACTTGGGGTTAAGTGTTGTGGATCCTCGTAATACCGACTTGGCGTCCGCTAAGTGGTTGCCATGTGGGACACTAACAGAAAAGTTCGGGGTGATCATGTAGGGTGGTAGGGTCCTGATGTTGTGTAGGGAAGAGAACTGAATATCAGACTTATCAATTAGCTAAAAATAAGATTAACATTACGTGGTTCAGATTCCAAGTAAAGCTGTAGGTCCCTTATTTGCCCTAGTCACTGCCAATTGTACAAGAAATTAATTGAATGACACTACAAATTGTGGAGCCTAGAAGAAAAACCGGATCATTTACACTTTTTCATATACACTGAGTTTAATTTTCAACTATTTCTTTTTTCTAAACTAATTGATTACGTACATTCAGATGGGTGCAAAATCCGATATTTTGCATGATTAGAATCCCTTAGGTTCAAATCCCTACATTTGACTGAGACTATGAGGTGCAAATATATATTGACAAACAGTAAATAAGAACAATATGGCATGTCTTCTGGTATCAATTTAAAATAAAAAAGAACAAAATCTGTTTCTTTTTAAATACATTGAATCCTTACAGGAAGGAACGTGATAAGATTTTCAAAGGAAACACTGTGACTAGAAAATATTTTTAAAAACAACAAGAATGTTCCCGTCTGTAGAAAGACGTTTTAAGGCCGTTTGGGTAAGAAAGGATAAATTAACAAATATATGCAAGCACTTTCCCAAGAGAAGTGAAATGTTGACTATACTAAATAGGTGGAGATCATACTTAAAAACCCTAAAATAATAAGAAAAGAGAAACTATCCGCGGGATGTAGCTGTAAGAAGGTTTATTGGGTCCTTACATCTTGTCTAAAAGCACTAATACCGTGGGAATAGTGGAAAGGAATATTTACCATGCGATTCAAACATGAAACTACTTTGACGGATGTATAATGCAACAGTTGATGCAAATTTAAGGGTAAAAGTGTGCTTATTCACTTATTTTTTATATTTTTATTTTTAAATGATTCTTAAAAACATCTAAATACTTTTGATTGTCAAAAGAATTTGCCTATTCTAAATGTATCATATCAAAGCCATAATATTCAAACAGTTGCACGTATTTAATCTATGCATAGTTCAAGTCACTCGAAAATACCTCTAACTACGGATAGTGTCTGTATTTGTCTATTCGTATAGAATAATGTATATACATTGTTAAAACACGAAAAACCTAAAAGATTCATCTTCTTACTGTATGTGTATAGTAGATGAAAGAACTCCAAACATCCTCTCAACAGTAAGAACTTTACGTATTATTGCAGTCGGTTTTGGGGTGGGGGGGGAGGCAAAATAAAAATACAATTTTAATAACAACGTTGAAGTGGTTTCCCAAAACAGCCCCTTAATGTATAAAACTTGAATTAATACTGTATTTCTTGTGGTTGGCCGCATTTTATGTTTCCAAAACGAATGTTTGCAAATATAGAAAAAGATGTCAAAATGAAGAATGCAATTGTTCTGCATCAAGAGTATTTTGATATTTTGAAAGATATGTTAAACTGTACCATTGGTGAGAATGAGCGTTAAATTTGTTAAAAGTCCTGCTAATTGATCCTTTAAATTTGACCTGTCAACACGGATTATCATATCTTGATCAAATTTTTTATGTTTTAAGTAGAGGAAAATTCCAATATAAAATGGGGGAAAGATTTATACATAGAGAAAAACATTTCAATAATTTTAATCCTTGTTCTCCTAAGTGTTGCCGTCAAAGGTGGTATATTGATAAATGTTGAATATTATTTATGTAACAATCCAAATATTATAAGTGTTTTCTTATAAATAGCTTATTAATTATATTATTACGTGTTAGTACAAATCACAAACAAGTGATGGTTATACAATTCAAATGTAATACATTATAAGAAAACAATTATTATATACTCGTGTTCGAGTACGGCAATCGACGTTCCCAAACACCCAGACCTGAGAATTTTACTGAGTTCTCCCAAAATACTTATATCTGTCACCACAATATTTTAGTAGAACGATAATTTAATTTAATATTTCTAATATTCGTTGGTGTTAATTAAACCAACCCATGGCCAAATATTCACAATCATATGTAACTGGGATCGTTTTTAAAGGATTATACATTTCAACACTTTACAACCACATTAACAGCATTTATTTTTATAAACCGAATTTTGTTTTAACTATTAGAAGATGTATGACATTCAACTAGCCGTGTACGAGTAAGTAACCATTTTAAAGCTTATTTTCATTTTGAAGCTATTAAATTTAAAATTGATAAATAAATTATATAACTTTATATTATAACTTTAAGCAATTAAATTGACTGAACGTAGGTCCATTCTTCACTTGCGGTACTACAATTACTATTCAGTTTTTCGAGTTAATTGTCTTAGTTTTAATCAGTTTTGAATTGTTCAAATCTACTTAAAATAAAATAGGGAGACTACTAAACAATAGTAAGTTCTTCATCAGTTTTGAATTGTTCAAATCTACTTAAAATAAAATATGGAGACTACTAAACAATAGTAAGTTCTTCACTTAATAAATTACAATCTGTAAACAATACCTACATTAATGTATCATTTTACATTGTTGGTATGGCATTATATACAATGCAACATGTCTAAATCACAGCCGACAAACAAGCAATTACCAATGACAAATTGGCGAACGTATTAGCGAGCCCACGTTTTGACAAGTTAAATGATTTAGTGCTTGATTGATCACTGGTCATATTACTAACGTCAGAATGACAAAATCAGGATTTATATATCCAAAATAAAATATTATGTGTGAGTTTAATCGAGTAATTTAACACATTAGAGTATATTTGTGACAAATATCTAAATATAAGTTCGTTTGGGATAGGAAATTTTAACGACAGTATTATTTCATAGTTTCAATATTATTCAAAATTCACATAGTTCAATATTAAATTTTGGTAAAATTATAGAAATAAATCGGAAAATAATCAAACTGTTGTATTTTAGTTAAATGGTTTGAGAAAACTGATGATGGTTTCTTCCATCCTGGATTCCAAGTGAATCCACAATAAATCTAATACAAAAATGAACTAAACCGTCAAACACATGTTTCTAGATATTGTTGATTTCCATTACGAAAATATCCCATTCTAACAGTTTCCTACGTTTATACTTTGTATGAAACGTAACAACTACCCTAGTGGTAATTTATAAACGTCGTAATGAAACTATCGTAAATCCATAAAACAGTTACGCTTATAGTTGAAGATTAATTTCATTATTATTTTACTTTACATTATTATTCATTTTTTATGTGTAAGCCTACAATTACCATTTTTATTTAATCACTGGAATCGTTAAAAACATGCAATTTGTAAACTATTGTATCCTAGTGTAGGGGTAACCAGTAGGGAATAAATAGTATAACGTCCATGAATATTGACTAGCACATATACACAATATTATGAGTGTGTTAACGACTATAAATGTCGACTAGCACTATCGATCAACATCGACACACTATAGTATGACAGTAATATTGAATACAGTTTAATGGATTAGTTGCTGGTGTTTACCGCCAAGTCCACCAATGAAGCTATGCGTGTGTTAACGATTATAAATGTCGACTAGCACTATCGATCAACATCGACACACTATAGTATGACAGTAATGGTAAATACAGTTTAATGGATTAGTGGTGGTGTTTACCGCCAAGTCCACTAATGAAGCTATGCGTGTGTAAACGATTATAAATGTCGACTAGCACTATCGATCAACATCGACACACTATAGTATGACGGTAATGGTAAATACAGTTTAATGGATTAGTGGTGGTGTTTACCGCCAAGTCCACCAATGAAGCTATGCGTGTGTTAACGATTATAAATGTCGACTAGCACTATCGATCAACATCGACACACTATAGTATGACAGTAATGGTGAATACAGTTTAATGGATTAGTTGCTGGTGTTTACCGCCAAGTCCACCAATGAAGCTATGCGTGTGTTAACGATTATAAATGTCGACTAGCACTATCGATCAACATTGACACACTATAGTATGACGGTAATGGTAAATACAGTTTAATGGATTAGTTGCTGGTGTTTACCGCCAAGTCCACCAATGAAGCTATGCGTGTGTTAACGATTATAAATGTCGACTAGCACTATCGATCAACATCGACACACTATAGTATGACGGTAATGGTAAATACAGTTTAATGGATTAGTTGCTGGTGTTTACCGCCAAGTCCACCAATGAAGCTATGCGTGTGTTAACGATGATAAATGTCGACTAGCACTATCGATCAACATCGACACACTATAGTATGACAGTAATGGTAAATACAGTTTAATGGATTAGTGGTGGTGTTTACCGCCAAGTCCACCAATGAAGCTATGCGTGTGTTAACGACCATGAATGTCGACTAGCACTATCGATCAACATCGACACACTATAGTATGACGGTAATGGTAAATACAGTTTAATGGATTAGTGGTGGTGTTTACCGCCAAGTCCACCAATGAAGCTATGCGTGTGTTAACGATGATAAATGTCGACTAGCACTATCGATCAACATCGACACACTATAGTATGACAGTAATGGTAAATACAGTTTAATGGATTAGTGGTGGTGTTTACCGCCAAGTCCACCAATGAAGCTATGCGTGTGTTAACGACCATGAATGTCGACTAGCACTATCGATCAACATCGACACACTATAGTATGACGGTAATGGTAAATACAGTTTAATGGATTAGTGGTGGTGTTTACCGCCAAGTCCACCAATGAAGCTATGCGTGTGTTAACGATTATAAATGTCGACTAGCACTATCGATCAACATCGACACACTATAGTATGACGGTAATGGTGAATACAGTTTAATGGATTAGTGGTGGTGTTTACCGCCAAGTCCACCAATGAAGCTATGCGTGTGTTAACGATTATAAATGTCGACTAGCACTATCGATCAACATTGACACACTATAGTATGACGGTAATGGTAAATACAGTTTAATGGATTAGTGGTGGTGTTTACCGCCAAGTCCACCAATGAAGCTATGCGTGTGTTAACGATTATAAATGTCGACTAGCACTATCGATCAACATTGACACACTATAGTATGACGGTAATGGTAAATACAGTTTAATGGATTAGTGGTGGTGTTTACCGCCAAGTCCACCAATGAAGCTATGCGTG